>JAHDVE020004655.1:0-82497 GCA_022606495.2 Halesus radiatus | reverse complement strand
GGTGAGCTCTGGCGTCATGAAATTTGCACTCTCTTTAGTATCATATTTCAATATTATCGTAACTATTTACAACTCGTTATGTCATTTCCTAAATCAGCTACTATAGTTTAGACTTCCATATTGACGTAACTATTTACAACTCGTTATGTCATTTCCAAAAGTCAGCTGCCATAGTTAAGAGTCTATATTTCTGAAAAAATTGAATCTGTCTAACGGTGAGCTCTGGCGTCATGAAATTTGCACTCTCTTTAGTATCATATTTCAATATTATCGTAACTATTTACAACTCGTTTTGTCATTTCCTAAATCAGCTACTATAGTTTAGATTTCCATATTGACGTAACTATTTACAACTCGTTATGTCATTTCCAAAAGTCAGCTGCCATAGTTAAGAGTTCATATTTCTGAAAAAATTAAATTTGTCTAACAGTGAGCTCTGGCGTCATGAAATTTGCACTCTCTTTAGTATCATATTTCAATATTATCGTAACTATTTACAACTCGTTATGTCATTTCCTAAATCAGCTACTATAGTTTAGATTTCCATATTGACGTAACTATTTACAACTCGTTATGTCATTTCCAAAAGTCAGCTGCCATAGTTAAGAGTTCATATTTCTGAAAAAATTAAATTTGTCTAACAGTGAGCTCTGGCGTCATGAAATTTGCACTCTCTTTAGTATCATATTTCAATATTATCGTAACTATTTACAACTCGTTATGTCATTTCCTAAATCAGCTAATATAGTTTAGATTTCCATATTGACGTAACTATTTACAACTCGTTATGTCATTTCCAAAAGTCAGTTGCCATAGTTAAGAGTCTATATTTCTGAAGAAATTAAATCTGTCTAACGGTGAGCTCTGGCGTCATGAAATTCGCACTCTTTTTAGCATCATATTTCAATATTATCGTAAGTATTTACAACTCGTTATGTCATTTCCTAAATCAGCTACTATAGTTTAGATTTCCATATTGACGTAACTATTTACAACTCGTTATGTCATTTCCAAAAGTCAGCTGCCATAGTTAAGAGTCTATAATTCTGAAAAAATTAAATCTGTCTAACGGTGAGTTCTGGCGTCATGAAATTTGCACTCTCTTTAGTATCATATTTCAATATTATCGTAACTATTTACAACTCGTTATGTCATTTCCTAAATCAGCTACTATAGTTTAGATTTCCATATTGACGTAACCATTTACAACTCGTTATGTCATTTCCAAAAGTCAGCTGCCATAGTTAAGAGTCTATATTTCTGAAAAAATTTAATCTGTCTAACGGTGAGCTCTGGCGTCATGAAATTTGCACTCTCTTTAGTATCATATTTCAATATTATCGTAACTATTTACAACTCGTTATGTCATTTCCTAAATCAGCTACCATAGTTTAGATTTCCATATTGACGTAACTATTTACAACTCGTTATGTCATTTCCAAAAGTCAGCTGCCATAGTTAAGAGTTCATATTTCTGAAAAAATTAAATCTGTCTAACAGTGAGCTCTGGCGTCATGAAATTTGCACTCTCTTTAGTATCATATTTCAATATTATCGTAACTATTTACAACTCGTTATGTCATTTCCTAAATCAGCTACTATAGTTTAGATTTTCATATTGACGTAACTATTTACAACTCGTTATGTCATTTCCAAAAGTCAGCTGCCATAGTTAAGAGTCTATAATTCTGAAAAAATTAAGTCTGTCTAACGGTGAGCTCTGGCGTCATGAAATTTGCACTCTCTTTATTATCATATTTCAATATTATCGTAACTATTTACAACTCAAGTGTCATTTCAAATCAGCTACTATAGTTTAGATTTCCATATTGACGTAACTATTTACAACTCGTTATGTCATTTCCAAAAGTTCAGCTTATGAAGTTAAGAGTCTATATTTCTGAAAAAATTAAATCTGTCTAACGGTGAGCTCTGGCGTCATGAAATTTGCACTCTCTTTAGTATCATATTTCAAAAATTATCGTTATTTACAACTCGTTATGTCATTTCCTAAATCAGCTACTATAGTTTAGATTTCCATATTGACGTAACTATTTTCAACTCGTTATGTCATTTCCAAAAGTCAGCTGCCATAGTTAAGAGTCTATAATTCTGAAAAAATTAAGTCTGTCTAACGGTGAGCTCTGGCGTCATGAAATTTGCACTCTCTTTAGTATCATATTTCAATATTATCGTAACTATTTACAACTCGTTATGTCATTTCCTAAATCAGCTACTATAGTTTAGATTTCCATATTGACGTAACTATTTACAACTCTTTATGTCATTTCCAAAAGTCAGCTGCCATAGTTAAGAGTCTATAATTCTGAAAAATTAAATCTGTCTAACGGTGAGCTCTGGCGTCATGAAATTTGCACTCTCTTTAGTATCATATTTCAATATTATCGTAACTATTTACAACTCGTTATGTCATTTCCAAAAGTCAGCTGCCATAGTTAAGAGTCTATAATTCTGAAAAAATTAAGTCTGTCTAACGGTGAGCTCTGGCGTCATGAAATTTGCACTCTCTTTAGTATCATATTTCAATATTATCGTAACTATTTACAACTCGTTATGTCATTTCCTAAATCAGCTACTTTAGTTTAGATTTCCATATTGACGTAACTATTTACAACTCGTTATGTCATTTCCAAAAGTCAGCTGCCATAGTTAAGAGTCTATATTTCTGAAAAAATTAAATCTGTCTAACGGTGAGCTCTGTCGTCATGAAATTTGCACTCTCTTTAGTATCATATTTCAATATTATCGTAACTATTTACAACTCGTTATGTCATTTCCTAAATCAGCTACTTTAGTTTAGATTTCCATATTGACGTAACTATTTACAACTCGCTATGTCATTTCCAAAAGTCAGCTGCCATAGTTAAGAGTCTAAATTTCTGAAAAAATTGACTCTGTCTAACGGTGAGCTCTGGCGTCATGAAATTTGCACTCTCTTTAGTATGATATTTCAATATTATCGTAACTGTTTACAACTCGTTATGTCATTTCCTAAATCAGCTACTATAGTTTAGATTTCCATATTGACGTAACTATTTACAACTCGTTATGTCATTTCCAAAAGTCAGCTGCCATAGTTGAGAGACTATATTTCTGAAGAAATTAAATCTGTCTAACGGTGAGCTCTGGCGTCATGAAATTCGCACTCTCTTTAGTATCATATTTCAATATTATCGTAACTATTTACAACTCGTTATGTCATTTCCTAAATCAGCTACTATAGTTTAGATTTCCATATTGACGTAACTATTTACAACTCGTTATATCATTTCCAAAAGTCAGCTGCCATAGTTAAGAGTCTATATTTCTGAAAAAATTTAATCTGTCTAACGGTGAGCTCTGGCGTCATGAAATTTGCACTCTCTTTAGTATCATATTTCAATATTATCGTAACTATTTACAACTCGTTATGTCATTTCCTGAATCAGCTACTATAGTTTAGATTTCCATATTGACGTAACTATTTACAACTCGTTATGTCATTTCCAAAAGTCAGCTGCCATAGTTAAGAGTCTATATTTCTGAAAAAATTAAATCAGTCTAACGGTGAGCTCTGGCGTCATGAAATTTGCACTCTCTTTAGTATCATATTTCAAAATTATCGTAACTATTTACAACTCGTTATGTCATTTCCTAAATCAGCTACTATAGTTTAGATTTCCATATTGACGTAACTATTTACAACTCGTTATGTCATTTCCAAAAGTCAGCTGCCATAGTTAAGAGTCTACAATTCTGAAAAAATTAAGTCTGTCTAACGGTGAGCTCTGGCGTCATGAAATTTGCACTCTCTTTAGTATCA
Organism: Halesus radiatus; assembly: GCA_022606495.2. Lineage (NCBI taxonomy): Eukaryota > Metazoa > Arthropoda > Insecta > Trichoptera > Limnephilidae > Halesus > Halesus radiatus. Next base: position 78,674 of record JAHDVE020004655.1, on the reverse strand, counting down.
TATTTCAATATTATCGTAACTATTTACAACTCGTTATGTCATTTCCTAAATCAGCTACTATAGTTTAGATTTCCATATTGACGTAACTATTTACAACTCGTTATGTCATTTCAAAAAGTCAGCTGCCATAGTTAAGAGTCTATAATTCTGAAAAAATTAAATCTGTCTAACGGTGAGCTCTGGCGTCATGAAATTTGCACTCTTTTTAGTATCATATTTCAATATTATCGTAACTATTTACAACTCGTTATGTCATTTCCTAAATCAGCTACTATAGTTTAGATTTCCATATTGACGTAACTATTTACAACTCGTTATGTCATTTTCAAAAGTCAGCTGCCATAGTTAAGAGTCTATATTTCTGAAAAAATTAAATCTGTCTAACGGTGAGCTCTGGCGTCATGAAATTTGCACTCTCTTTAGTATCATATTTCAATAATATCGTAACAAATTACAACTCGTTATGTCATTTCTAAATCAGCTACTATAGTTTAGATTTCCATATTGACGTAGCTATTTACAACTCGTTATGTCATTTCAAAGTCAGCTGCCATGGTTAAAAGTCTATAATTCTGAAAAAAATTAAATCTATTAACAGTGAGCTCTGGCGTGAAATTGCACTTTCTCTTTAATATCATATTTCAATATTATCGTAACTATTTACAACTCGTTATGTCATTTCCTAAATCAGCTACTATAGTTTAGATTTCCATATTGACGTAACTATTTACAACTCGTTATGTCATTTCCAAAAGTCAGCTGCCATAGTTAAGAGTCTATAATTCTGAAAAAAATAAATCTGTCTAACGGTGAGCTCTGGCGTCATGAAATTTGCACTCTCTTTAGTATGATATTTCAATATTATCGTAACTGTTTACAACTCGTTATGTCATTTCCTAAATCAGCTACTATAGTTAAGATTTCCATATTGACGTAACTATTTACAACTCGTTATGTCATTTCCAAAAGTCAGCTGCCATAGTTAAGAGTCTATATTTCTGAAAAAATTAAATCTGTCTAACGGTGAGCTCTGGCGTCATGAAATTTGCACTTTCTTTAGTATCATATTTCAATATTATCGTAACTATTTACAACTCGTTATGTCATTTCCTAAATCAGCTACTATAGTTTAGATTTCCATATTGACGTAACTATTTACAACTCGTTATGTCATTTCCAAAAGTCAGCTGCCATAGTTAAGAGTCTATATTTATGAAAAAATTAATCTGTCTAACGGTGAGCTCTGGCGTCATGAAATTTGCACTCTCTTTAGTATCATATTTCAATATTATCGTAACTATTTACAACTCGTTATGTCATTTCCTAAATCAGCTACTATAGTTTAGATTTCCATATTGACGTAACTATTTACAATTCGTTATGTCATTTCCAAAAGTCAGCTGCCATAGTTAAGAGTCTATATTTCTGAAAAAATTAAATCTGTCTAACGGTGAGCTCTGGCGTCATGAAATTTGCACTCTCTTTAGTATCATATTTCAATATTATCGTAACTATTTACAACTCGTTATGTCATTTCCTAAATCAGCTACTATAGTTTAGATTTCCATATTGACGTAACTATTTACAACTCGTTATGTCATTTCCAAAAGTCAGCTGCCATAGTTAAGAGTCTATAATTCTGAAAAAATTAAATCTGTCTAACGGTGAGCTCTGGCGTCATGAAATTTGCACTCTCTTTAGTATCATATTTCAATATTATCGTAACTATTTACAACTCGTTATGTCATTTCCTAAATCAGCTACTATAGTTTAGATTTCCATATTGACGTAACTATTTACAACTCGTTATGTCATTTCCAAAAGTCAGCTGCCATAGTTAAGAGTCTATATTTCTGAAAAAATTTAATCTGTCTAACAGTGAGCTCTGGCGTCATGAAATTTGCACTCTCTTTAGTATCATATTTCAATATTATCGTAACTATTTACAACTCGTTATGTCATTTCCTAAATCAGCTACTATAGTTTAGATTTCCATATTGACGTAACTATTTACAACTCGTTATGTCATTTCCAAAAGTCAGCTGCCATAGTTAAGAGTCTATAATTCTGAAAAAAATTAATCTGTCTAACGGTGAGCTCTGGCGTCATGAAATTTGCACTCTCTTTAGTATCATATTTCAATATTATCGTAACTATTTACAACTCGTTATGTCATTTCCTAAATCAGCTACTATAGTTTAGATTTCCATATTGACGTAACTATTTACAACTCGTTATGTCATTTCCAAAAGTCAGCTGCCATAGTTAAGAGTCTATATTTCTGAAAAATTTTAATCTGTCTAACGGTGAGCTCTGGCGTCATAAGTGCACTCTCTTTAGTATCATATTTCAATATTATCGTAACTATTTACAACTCGTTATGTCATTTCTAAAATCGCTACTATAGTTTAGATTTCCATATTGACGTAAGCTTCTTCATCGTTATGTGTTCAAAATTATTTCATAGTTAAGAGTCTATATTTCTGAAAAAATTAAATCATCTAACAGTGAGCTCTGGCGTCATGAAATTTGCACTTTCTCTTTAGTATCATATTTCAAAATTATGCTTAACTATTTACAACTCGTTATGTCATTTCTCGTCAGCTACTATAGTTTAGATTTCCATATTGACGTAACTATTTACAACTCGTTATGTCATTTCCAAAAGTCAGCTGCCATAGTTAAGAGTCTATAATTCTGAAAAATTAAATCTGTCTAACGGTGAGCTCTGGCGTCATGAAATTTGCACTCTCTTTAGCATCATATTTCAATATTATCGTAACTATTTACAACTCGTTATGTCATTTCCTAAATCAGCTACTATAGTTTAGATTTCCATATTGACGTAACTATTTACAACTCGTTATGTCATTTCCAAAAGTCAGCTGCCATAGTTAAGAGTTTATATTTCTGAAAAAATTAAATCTGTTTAACAGTGAGCTCTGGCGTCATGAAATTTGCACTCTCTTTAGTATCATATTTCAATATTATCCTAACTATTTACAACTCGTTATGTCATTTTCTAAATCAGCTACTATAGTTTAGATTTCCATATTGACGTAACTATTTACAACTCGTTATGTCATTTCCAAAAGTCAGCTGCCATAGTTAAGAGTCTATATTTCTGAAGAAATTAAATCTGTCTAACGGTGAGCACTGGCGTCATGAAATTTACAGTCTCTTTAGTATCGTATTTCAATATTATCGTAACTATTTACAACTCGTTATGTCATTTCCTAAATCAGCTACTATAGTTTAGATTTCCATATTGACGTAACTATTTACAACTCGTTATGTCATTTCCTAAATCAGCTACTATAGTTTAGATTTCCATATTGACGTAACTATTTACAACTTGTTATGTCATTTCCAAAAGTCAGCTGCCATACTTAAGAGTCTATATTTCTGAAGAAATTAAATCTGTCTAACGGTGAGCTCTGGCGTCATGAAATTTGCACTCTCTTTATTATCATATTTCAATATTATCGTAACTATTTACAACTCGTTATGTCATTTCCTAAATCAGCTACTATAGTTTAGATTTCCATATTGACGTAACTATTTACAACTCGTTATGTCATTTCTAAAAGTCAGCTGCCACAGTTAAGAGTCTATATTTCTGAAGAAATTAATTCTGTCTAACGGTGAGCACTGGCGTCATGAAATTTGCACTCTCTTTAGTATCATATTTCAATATTATCGTAACTATTTACAACTCGTTATGTCATTTCCTAAATCAGCTACTATAGTTTAGATTTCCATATTGACGTAACTATTTACAACTCGTTATGTCCTTTCCAAAGTCAGCTGCCATAGTTAAGAGTCTATATTTCTGAAGAAATAAATCTGTCTCACGGTGAGCTCTGGCGTCATGAAATTTGCACTCTCTTTAGTATCATATTTCAATATTATCGTAACTATTTACAACTCGTTATGTCATTTCCTAAATCAGCTACTATAGTTTAGATTTCCATATTGACGTAACTATTTACAACTCGTTATGTCATTTCAAAAGTCAGCTGCCATAGTTAAGAGTTTATATTTCTGAAGAAATTGAATCTGTCTAACGGTGAGCTCTGGCGTCATGAAATTTGCACTCTCTTTAGTATCATATTTCAATATTATCGTAACTATTTACAACTCGTTTTGTCATTTCCTAAATCAGCTACTATAGTTTAGATTTTCATATTGACGTAACTATTTACAACTCGTTATGTCATTTCCAAAAGTCACCTGCCATAGTTAAGAGTCTATATTTCTGAAGAAATTAAATCTGTCTAACGGTGAGCACTGGCGTCATGAAATTTACAGTCTCTTTAGTATCGTATTTCAATATTATCGTAACTATTTACAACTCGTTATGTCATTTCCTAAATCAGCTACTATAGTTTAGATTTCCATATTGACGTAACTATTTACAACTCGTTATGTCATTTCCAAAAGTCTGCTGCCATAGTTACGAGTCTATATTTCTGAAGAAATTAAATCTGTCTAACGGTGAGCTCTGGCGTCATGAAATTTGCACTCTCCTTAGTATCATATTTCAATATTATCGTAATTATTTACAACTCGTTATGCCATTTCCTAAATCAGCTACTATAGTTTAGATTTCCATATTGACGTAACTATTTACAACTCGTTATGTCATTTCCAAAAGTCAGCTGCCATACTTAAGAGTCTATATTTCTGAAGAAATTAAATCTGTCTATCGGTGAGCACTGGCGTCATGCAATTTGCACTCTCTTTAGTATCATATTTCAATATACTCGTAACTATTTACAACTCGTTATGTCATTTCCTAAATCAGCTACTATAGTTTAGATTTCCATATTGACGTAACTATTTACAACTCGTTATGTCATTTCCAAAAGTAAGCTGCCATAGTTAAGAGTCTATATTTCTGAAAAAATTAAATCTGTCTAACGGTGAGCTCTGGCGTCATGAAATTTACACTCTCTTTAGTATCATATTTCAATATTATCGTAACTATTTACAACTCGTTATGTCATTTCCTAAATCAGCTACTATAGTTTAGATTTCCATATTGACGTAACTATTTACAACTCGTTATGTCATTTCCAAAAGTCAGCTGCCATAGTTAAGAGTCTATATTTCTTAATAAATTAAATCTGTCTAACGGTGAGCTCTGGCGTCTTGAAATTTGCACTCTCTTTAGTATCATATTTCAATATTATCGTAACTATTTACAACTCGTTATGTCATTTCCTAAATCAGCTACTATAGTTTAGATTTCCATATTGACGTAACTATTTACAACTCGTTATGTCATTTCCAAAAGTCAGCTGCCATAGTTAAGAGTCTATATTTCTGAAGAAATTCAATCTGTCTAACAGTGGCTTTGGCGTCATGAAATTTGCACTCTCTTTAGTATCATATTTCAATATTATCAACCAACAGCCCCACAACTCGTTATGTCATTTCAAGAATCAGCTGCCATAGTTAAGAGTCTATATTTCTGAAAGAAATTAAATCCTGTCTAACAGTGAGCACTGGCGTCATGAAAATTGCAGTCTCTTTAGTATCATATTTCCAATATTATCGTAACTATTTACAACTCGTTATGTCATTTCCAAAGTCAGCTGCCATAGTTAAGAGTCTATATTTCTGAAAAATTTAATCTGTCTAACGGTGAGCTCTGGCGTCATGAAATTTGCACTCTCTTTAGTATCATATTTCAATATTATCGTAACTATTTACAACTCGTTATGTCATTTCCTAAATCAGCTACCATAGTTTAGATTTCCATATTGACGTAACTATTTACAACTCGTTATGTCATTTCCAAAGTCAGCTGCCATAGTTAAGAGTCTATATTTCTGAAGAAATTAAATCTGTCTAACGGTGAGCTCTGGCGTCATGAAATTTGCACTCTCTTTAGTATCATATTTCAATATTATCGTAACTATTTACAACTCGTTATGTCATTTCCAAGAAGTCGCTGCCATCAGTTAAAGTCTATATTTCTGAAGAATTAAATCTGTCTAACGGTGAGCACTGGCGTCGCTGTAAGTACGGTCTCTTTAGTATCATATTTCAATATTATCGTAACTATTTACAACTCGTTATGTCACTTCCAAAAGTCAGCTGCCATAGTTAAGAGTCTATATTTCTGAAGAAATTAAATCTGTCTACCGGTGAGCTATGGCTTCATGAAATTTGCACTCTCTTTAGTATCATATTTCAATATTATCGTAACTATTTACAACTCGTTACGTCATTTCCTAAATCAGCTACTATAGTTTAGATTTCCATATTGACGTAACTATTTACAACTCGTTATGTCATTTCCAAAAGTCAGCTGCCATAGTTAAGAGTTTATATTTCTGAAGAAATTGAATCTGTCTAACGGTGAGCTCTGGCGTCAAGAAATTTGCACTCTCTTTAGTATCGTATTTCAATATTATCGTAACTATTTACAACTCGTTATGTCATTTCCAAAAGTCAGCTGCCATAGTTAAGAGTCTATATTTCTGAAGAAATTAAATCTGTCTAACGGTGAGCACTGGCGTCATGAAATTTGCAGTCTCTTTAGTATCATATTTCAATATTATCGTAACTATTTACAACTCGTTATGTCACTTCCAAAAGTCAGCTGCCATAGTTAAGAGTCTATATTTCTGAAGAAATTAAATCTGTCTAACGGTGAGCTCCGGCGTCATGAAATTTGCACTCTCTCTAGTATCATATTTCAATATTATCGTAACTATTTACAACTCGTTATGTCATTTCCTAAATCAGCTACTATAGTTTAGATTTCCATATTGACGTAACTATTTACAACTCGTTATGTCATTTCAAAAGTCAGCTGCCATAGTTAAGAGTTTATATTTCTGAAGAAATTGAATCTGTCTAACGGTGAGCTCTGGCGTCATGAAATTTGCACTCTCTTTAGTATCATATTTCAATATTATCGTAACTATTTACAACTCGTTATGTCATTTCCTAAATCAGCTACTATAGTTTAGATTTCCATATTGACGTAACTATTTACAACTCGTTATGTCATTTCCAAAAGTCAGCTGCTGCCATAGTTAAGAGTCTATATTTCTGAAAAAATTAAATCTGTCTAACGGTGAGCTCTGGCGTCATGAAATTTGCACTCTCTTTAGTATCATATTTCAATATTATCGTAACTATTTACAACTCGTTATGTCATTTCCTAAATCAGCTACTATAGTTTAGATTTCCATATTGACGTAACTATTTACAACTCGTTATGTCATTTCCAAAAGTCAGCTGCCATAGTTAAGAGTCTATATTTCTGAAAAAATTAAATCTGTCTAACAGTGAGCTCTGGCGTCATGAAATTTGCACTCTCTTTAGTATCATATTTCAATATTATCGTAACTATTTACAACTCGTTTTGTCATTTCCTAAATCAGCTACTATAGTTTAGATTTTCATATTGACGTAACTATTTACAACTCGTTATGTCATTTCCAAAAGTCACCTGCCATAGTTAAGAGTCTATATTTCTGAAGAAATTAAATCTGTCTAACGGTGAGCACTGGCGTCATGAAATTTACAGTCTCTTTAGTATCGTATTTCAATATTATCGTAACTATTTACAACTCGTTATGTCATTTCCTAAATCAGCTACTATAGTTTAGATTTCCATATTGACGTAACTATTTACAACTCGTTATGTCATTTCCAAAAGTCAACTGCCATAGTTAAGAGTCTATATTTCTGAAAAAAATAAATCTGTCTAACGGTGAGTTTCCATGTCATGAAATTTTAAAATTCCTTAGTATCATATTTCAATATTATCGTAACTATTTACAACTCGTTATGCCATTTCCTAAATCAGCTACTATAGTTTAGATTTCCATATTGATTTAACTATTTACAACTCGTTATGTCATTTCCTAAATCAGCTACTATAGTTTAGATTTCATATTGAGGTAACTATTTACAACTTGTTATGTCATTTCCAAAAGCCGCCGCTATACTTAAGAGTCTAAGTATTTCTGAAGAAATTCAACTGTCTAACGGTGAGCACTGGCGTCATGAAATTTGCACTCTCTTAGTATCATATTTCAATATTGTCGTGAACTATTTTCAACTCGTTATGTCATTTCCTAAATCAGCTACTTTCATAGTTTAGATTTCAATATTATCGTAACTATTTACAACTCGTTATGTCATTTCCAAAAGTCAGCTGCCATAGTTAAGAGTCTATATTTGTGAAGAAATTAAATCTGTCTACCGGTGAGCTATGGCTTCATGAAATTTGCACTCTCTTTAGTATCATATTTCAATATTATCGTAACTATTTACAACTCGTTACGTCATTTCCTAAATCAGCTACTATAGTTTAGATTTCCATATTGACGTAACTATTTACAACTCGTCATGTCATTTCCAAAAGTCAGCTGCCATAGTTAAGAGTCTATATTTCTGAAGAAATTAAATCTGTCTAACGGTGAGCTCTGGCGTCAAGAAATTTGCACTCTCTTTAGTATCGTATTTCAATATTATCGTAACTATTTACAACTCGTTATGTCATTTCCAAAAGTCAGCTGCCATAGTTAAGAGTCTATATTTCTGAAGAAATTAAATCTGTCTAACGGTGAGCACTGGCGTCATGAAATTTGCACTCTCTTTAGTATCATATTTCAATATTATCGTAACTATTTTCAACTCGTTATGTCATTTCCTAAATCAGCTACTATAGTTTAGATTTCCATATTGACGTAACTATTTACAACTCGTTATGTCATTTCCAAAAGTCAGCTGCCATAGTTAAGAGTCTATATTTCTGAAGAAATTAAATCTGTCTAACGGTGAGCACTAGCGTCATGAAATTTGCAGTCTCTTTAGTATCATATTTCAATATTATCGTAACTATTTACAACTCGTTATGTCATTTCCAAAAGTCAGCTGCCATAGTTAAGAGTCTATATTTGTGAAGAAATTAAATCTGTCTACCGGTGAGCTATGGCTTCATGAAATTTGCACTCTCTTTAGTATCATATTTCAATATTATCGTAACTATTTACAACTCGTTACGTCATTTCCTAAATCAGCTACTATAGTTTAGATTTCTATATTGACGTAACTATTTACAACTCGTTATGTCATTTCCAAAAGTCAGCTGCCATAGTTAAGAGTCTATATTTCTGAAGAAATTAAATCTGTCTAACGGTGAGCACTGGCGTCATGAAATTTGCAGTCTCTTTAGTATCATATTTCAATATTATCGTAACTATTTACAACTCGTTATGTCATTTCCAAAAGTCAGCTGCCATAGTTAAGAGTCTATATTTCTGAAGAAATTAAATCTGTCTACCGGTGAGCTATGGCTTCATGAAATTTGCACTCTCTTTAGTATCATATTTCAATATTATCGTAACTATTTACAACTCGTTACGTCATTTCCTAAATCAGCTACTATAGTTTAGATTTCCATATTGACGTAACTATTTACAACTCGTCATGTCATTTCCAAAAGTCAGCTGCCATAGTTAAGAGTCTATATTTCTGAAGAAATTAAATCTGTCTAACGGTGAGCTCCGGCGTCATGAAATTTGCACTCTCTCTAGTATCATATTTCAATATTATCGTAACTATTTACAACTCGTTATGTCATTTCCTAAATCAGCTACTATAGTTTAGATTTCCATATTGACGTAACTATTTACAACTCGTTATGTCATTTCCAAAAGTCAGCTGCCATAGTTAAGAGTTTATATTTCTGAAGAAATTGAATCTGTCTAACGGTGAGCTCTGGCGTCATGAAATTTGCACTCTCTTTAGTATCATATTTCAATATTATCGTAACTATTTACAACTCGTTTTGTCATTTCCTAAATCAGCTACTATAGTTTAGATTTTCATATTGACATAACTATTTACAACTCGTTATGTCATTTCCAAAAGTCAGCTGCCATAGTTAAGAGTCTATATTTCTGAAGAAATTAAATCTGTCTAACGGTGAGCTCTGGCGTCATGAAATTTGCACTCTCTTTAGTATCGTATTTCAATATTATCGTAACTATTTACAACTCGTTATGTCATTTCCTAAATCAGCTACTATAGTTTAGATTTCCATATTGACGTAACTATTTACAACTCGTTATGTCATTTCCTAAATCAGCTACTATAGTTTAGATTTCCATATTGACGTAACTATTTACAACTTGTTATGTCATTTTCTAAATCAGCTACTATAGTTTAGATTTCCATATTGACGTAACTATTTACAACTCGTTATGTCATTTCCAAAAGTCAGCTGCCATACTTAAGAGTCTATATTTCTGAAGAAATTAAATCTGTCTATCGGTGAGCACTGGCGTCATGCAATTTGCACTCTCTTTAGTATCATATTTCAATATTATCGTAACTATTTACAACTCGTTATGTCATTTCCTAAATCAGCTACTATAGTTTAGATTTCCATATTGACGTAACTATTTACAACTCGTTATGTCATTTCCAAAAGTCAGCTGCCATAGTTAAGAGTCTATATTTCTGAAGAAATTAATTCTGTCTAACGGTGAGCACTGGCGTCATGAAATTTGCACTCTCTTTAGTATCATATTTCAATATTATCGTAACTATTTACAACTCGTTATGTCATTTCCTAAATCAGCTACTATAGTTTAGATTTCCATATTGACGTAACTATTTACAACTCGTCATGTCATTTCCAAAAGTCAGCTGCCATAGTTAAGAGTCTATATTTCTGAAGAAATTAAATCTGTCTAACGGTGAGCTCCGGCGTCATGAAATTTGCACTCTCTCTCTAGTATCATATTTCAATATTATCGTAACTATTTACAACTCGTTATGTCATTTCCTAAATCAGCTACTATAGTTTAGATTTCCATATTGACGTAACTATTTACAACTCGTTATGTCATTTCAAAAGTCAGCTGCCATAGTTAAGAGTTTATATTTCTGAAGAAATTGAATCTGTCTAACGGTGAGCTCTGGCGTCATGAAATTTGCACTCTCTTTAGTATCATATTTCAATATTATCGTAACTATTTACAACTCGTTTTGTCATTTCCTAAATCAGCTACTATAGTTTAGATTTTCATATTGACGTAACTATTTACAACTCGTTATGTCATTTCCAAAAGTCACCTGCCATAGTTAAGAGTCTATATTTCTGAAGAAATTAAATCTGTCTAACGGTGAGCACTGGCGTCATGAAATTTGCACTCTCTTTAGTATCGTATTTCAATATTATCGTAACTATTTACAACTCGTTATGTCATTTCCTAAATCAGCTACTATAGTTTAGATTTCCATATTGACGTAACTATTTACAACTCGTTATGTCATTTCCAAAAGTCTGCTGCCATAGTTACGAGTCTATATTTCTGAAGAAATTAAATCTGTCTAACGGTGAGCTCTGGCGTCATGAAATTTGCACTCTCCTTAGTATCATATTTCAATATTATCGTAATTATTTACAACTCGTTATGCCATTTCCTAAATCAGCTACTATAGTTTAGATTTCCATATTGACGTAACTATTTACAACTCGTTATGTCATTTCCAAAAGTCAGCTGCCATACTTAAGAGTCTATATTTCTGAAGAAATTAAATCTGTCTATCGGTGAGCACTGGCGTCATGCAATTTGCACTCTCTTTAGTATCATATTTCAATATTATCGTAACTATTTACAACTCGTTATGTCATTTCCTAAATCAGCTACTATAGTTTAGATTTCCATATTGACGTAACTATTAACAACTCGTTATGTCATTTCCAAAAGTCAGCTGCCATAGTTAAGAGTCTATATTTCTGAAGAAATTAATTCTGTCCAACGGTGAGCACTGGCGTCATGAAATTTGCACTCTCTTTAGTATCATATTTTAATATTATCGTAACTATTTACAACTCGTTACGTCATTTCCTAAGTCAGCTACTATAGTTTAGATTTCCATATTGACGTAACTATTTACAACTCGTTATGTCATTTCCAAAAGTCAGCTGCCATAGTTAAGAGTCTATATTTCTGAAGAAATTAAATCTGTCTAACGGTGAGTTCTGGCGTCATGAAATTTGCACTCTCTTTAGTATCATATTTCAATATTATCGTAACTATTTACAACTCGTTATGTCATTTCCTAAATCAGCTACTATAGTTTAGATTTCCATATTGACGTAACTATTTACAACTCGTTATGTCACTTCCAAATGTCAGCTGCCATAGTTAAGAGTCTATATTTCTGAAGAAAATAAATCTGTCTAACGGTGAGCACTGGCGTCATGAAATTTGCACTCTCTTTAGTATCATATTTCAATATTATCGTAACTATTTACAACTCGTTATGTCATTTCCAAAAGTCAGCTGCCATAGTTAAGAGTCTATATTTCTGTATAAATTAAATCTGTTCAACAGTGAGCCCTGGCGTCATGAAATTTGCACTCTGTTTAATATCAGATTTCAATATTATCGTAACTATTTTCAACTCGTTATGCCATTTCCAAAAGTCAGCTGCCATAGTTAAGATTCTATGTTTCTGAAGAAATTAAATATATCCAACGGTGAGCTATGGCGTCATGAAATTTGCACTCTCTTTAGTATCAGATTTCAATATTATCGTAACTATTTTCAACTCGTAATGTCATTTCCAAAGTCAGCTACAATAGTTTAGATTTCTAAATTAAGGTAACTATTTACAACTCGTTATGTCATTTCCTAAATCATCTACTATATTTTAGATTTCTATATTAACGTAACTATTTACAACTCGTTATGTCATTTCCAAAAGTCAGCTGCCATAGTTAAGATTCTTTATTTCTGAAGAAATGAAATCTGTCCAACGGTGAGCTCTGGCGTCATGAAATTTGCACTCTCTTTAGTATCAGATTTCTATAGTATCGAAACTATTTACAACTCGTTGTGTCATTTCCAAAGTCAGCTATAATAGTTTAGATTTCTCTATTAACGTAACTATTTACAACTCGTTATATCATTTCCTAAATCAGCTACTTACTATCGTTTAGATTTCTATATAAACGTCACTATTTACAACTCGTTATGTCATTTCCAAAAGTCAGCTTCCATAGTTAAGATTCTATATTTCTGAAGAAATTAAATCTTTCCAACAGTGATCTCACGCGTCTTGAAATTTGCACTCTCTTTAGTATCATATTTCAATATTATCGTAACTATTTACAACTCGTTATGTCATTTCCAATGTCAGCTACTATTGTTTAGATTTCTATATTAACGCAACTATTTACAACTCTTTATGTCATTTCCAATAGTCAGCTACCATATTTATGATTCTATATTTCTGACAAACTAAATCTTTCTAACGGTGAGTTCTGGCGTCTTGACATTTGCACTCATTTTTGTATAGGATTTCTAGATTAAGCTCAAAAGTTACAAATTTATTATTCACACCTTCTCGCTAACAACATGCTTAAGTGAAAACTGGACCATAAAAAAACTAAACTTAAACTTAACTCATTACACTTAACTTGCCGTTAAGCGTCATTGCATTAACCAGGTTGTTTTATAACCTATTAATAAGGTTGTCAGTAGTATAAAGGTTAGTAGCCGAGCGATTCAAGGTTTTGAGTTCCCACCTCGTGAGTTCAATCCTCTAATAATAATAATAATAATCGGATGATTTGTATAACACCGTTGTTGTGAAAAATCACCTCAAGGACGCTGTACAATTATCACTTGTTAAGGTTTATCATATTATGTACAAACAGTACATATTTAGTTTTAGCTTGAGAAGTTATGATTTTGCACGTATAAGACACAATATTAGAAAACACTGCACGTTGCATGGCGTTCTGCTGTCGTAAGTAAAAACACAGCACTGAAGCTATTTACTATTTTAATCTTATTTGTCATTGACATTATATTTATTGGAAGGTTAGTCGCTAAAGAATAATAATTATAATTATTTGCGAACTATAAAAATTTTCAAATTTTTCTTTTAATTACTACAAGTATGTACTATCCGGTTAGCTTCGCTATGTGAATTTGGAATGCATCTTTACCATTCATCGTATAACTATCCGAAGAGATGAGTTTTAAGCTTCGCTCTGAATTCTGTCGAATATTCGATCAATCAAACTTAAATTATACGGCAGTTCATTCCGGGCTTTTGGACCTGACACACCAAAAGCACGTTCACCGGACTCTGTATCTGGTGTGCGCTTTATTCTTTCAACCTTCCGATCGCTGATGACGTCGCTGATCGCTGATGTCGTGAATTGGAATATTCAGAGATACACAGTTCCGATAAGTAAAGCGGAGCCATCTCGTTAATTAATTTAAATACTATCCAGCAAAGCTTGAACTGGATCCTTTCAGGACATTTGAGCCAGTGAAGATTTTTGAGATGCATGGGATATGGGAGTATTTAGATACGACGGTTATAAGTTTTGCCGCAGCGTTGAAAACGGATTGTAGTTTGTTAATTTGATAGTTGGGGAGGCTTACATATATTCCGTTGCAGTAATCTAGACGTAAAACAACGTACAAATTAACAAACAATTTAGTCGCCTCTGTTGGCTCTGCTAGTTTTTCCATCATTGCGCCAACATGACTGAAAACAAATAGAGATGATGACTTTGCTGTCACTGGAACCGTCGGTATGAAGGAATATTAATTAAAAACGAAAAAATATAATGCTACGACTACACAATCGTCCAACGTTCCAACTCCAAACTCCAAACCAGTGATGTCATTTCTACTGAAATTTCTGTAGATCTGCCAATTTCAGTTAAATTTATATCGATATGCCGGTATTCACAGAAAGTCTACCGAAATTTATAAAATTATTGACATGATTCGTTTCTTATTACTCATTATCCTGGAAACAAATAATATGTACACCTATCTATGAAATAATAATTATCGGAAAGAATCGATCAACCGTTGTTTCATTCACGATAAAAAAAAATCTTGCCACCTGTTTTTGTCTTTCAAAGTGTTAATTATGAGGAACATAAATTTTATAACCCACCGCTCTTCGATAGTTGTTGCGCCTGGTTTAGTTCCGTGTTTTATTTTTAGGAATAAGCCTGGTTTAGATTGCAACGTAAAAAAAAGAACAAGACATTGGATTAAAAAATATAACATCTGGCCCACACTGTACATGCATTTCGCCCGTGAGGTGATTTTTATCAAAAAAACTGCGGTATACAAAATATACAATAATAATAATAATAATAATATTTATTTGAAACACACATTATTTTACAGAAATATTTCGGAAAGCTTTGACTGTCCAACTAGGAGCAAATCCCGTTTTAGGACAGTCAAATTGATAGGATTAGTTCATATTAATATACATACACATAAAAGAATATAAAACAATCCATAAAGTAAATTTAAGAAAAAAAAAAGTTTTTTTTTTTTAAGTATGTTGCATTTTTTAAATTAGTGTAGAATAATAATGAATTACAAATGAGATGTAAAAGTTTAAAATATAAAGTATGAAAGTTTAAAGAATATAAGTTAAAGGTATGATATGCATTTTTTAGTTTACTGTAGAGAAATAATAAATTACATATGAGATGTAAAAGTGTATAGTGAGAGTAAAAGTTTAAAGTATAAGATACTAAAGTATGATATGCATTTTTAAATTAGTGTAGAGTAATAATGAATTACAATTGAGATGTACAAGTATAAAATATAAAGTATAATAGTTTGAAAAATAAATGATTAAGTATGATATGCTTTTTTTACAATAAATTTAGTGTGTAGTAATAATGAATTACATATGAGATGTAAAAATTTAAAGCATAGAGTATAAAAGTTTAAAGTATACACGATTAAAGTATGATATGCATTTTTTTTATTTAGTGTATAGTAGTAATGAATTACATAAGGTTTTATTAAAATTGTACATACATATTAATGAGCATATGTTCGCTTTTGACCCTCCCTAAATCGAGAAGCCATACATTGATCAGTTTACGCAGGACGTTTGTACTTTTCATTTTCCATGTATCGGGTATTATGTTGAACAATTTTGGTCCTAAGTATGAAAATTGTCTTTGAGCATGGGATGTCATGGTTTTTGTTGAAAGTATTGGATTACTTCTTGAGTGTCTGGTGTCGTGATAGTGCTCGATAGATGGGTAGTGGTGACGTTTTTTATGTGTGTGTAATACAGTTTTCCTGATATACAGTTGTCTGACATCAAGAACTTGCATTTCTTTAAATAATTCATCACTGGGGTACCTGAAGGGTTTATTAAGGATGACTCTTATTAGGGATTTTTGCCCTTTTGCCAGGGGGTCCAAAATTATTTTGGCACAACCGCCCCATCCTAAGGATGCATATTCAAGTAAAGAATTACATATGGCATGATATATTGATTTTATATCTTTTACGTTTAGAATGTTTCTAATAGTTATGAAAAGGTGAGTGAGTTTTCTGACTTTTGTGGCAATTGAGATGACGTGTTCTTCCCATCTTAGGAATTTATCAATAATGATTCTTAAATATTTTACACTATCCACGCATTCTAAGTTATTGCAAGTACAAGTATTTATTTCATTGCAAAGGTGAGCAGTCATATTTAGCACATCTTTGGGTTGTCCCGCTTGCGTTGCACTGAAACGTATGAATTTAGTTTTATCCGTATTGAGAGTAAGGAGGTTATTGTCTAACCATTGCATAACCTTGTTTATACCAATTTCTGCTTTACTATGAACTTCGTTCCAGGTTTTGCCTTCATAAATCAATACTGTATCATCAGCAAAGGTGATGATGTGATCGGCAAGGTTACTGTTACATAGGTCATTGATGTATATATTAAACAAAATAGGCCCTAGAGTACTTCCTTGGGGTACACCAAATCCAATATTGGCTGGTTCGCTTAGAATATAATTGATATTAACTCTTTGTTATTACAAGTATTATTATTATTTGTATAGTATGCATAATGCATATCTGGGTATTTATTTGTGGGTTGGTGCATATTTGAGTCTTTTTTCATCACTATAAACATACTTCAGTCACTATATTCTTCTTGCGACACGTCTATAGTTATAACGATGAATACGTCCGTGACTGCAGATATCATACCTCTTAGTGAATAACCAATGTGTGGAGGCCGGTTCGTGCAAGTTCGGCGAACTAATTTGAAGATTGGGCCAACCTAGTTCGCCACCGGAGCGATCTCGGGCCAACTCGCCGAACACGTTGGGCCCACGCGCACAAACTACCCCTCCACGCGATCGCCCAAACGTTCGGAGTTGGGAGGTTGGGCGATCGTGTGGTCGTGGCATTTGAAAAATTGTAAAAACCCGATAAAAAATTGAGGTACCGGACCCTTTTTCTCAGAATTTAAAAGTGTTCACAACGGGCGAATTCTTGTGTCAATCGCCACCTTAAGGCGAAGCTATCAGTGAAATCACTATTTCGATTATTCTGTACTACGAACCGGTTCACATTATGAAAACCAAAAAATATGCTTCGGATAAATTGAACCTTTTCCTAGAAATTCCTTTAATAAGAATGTATATACAATTATGAATTACTTTGTAAAAAATATGAGTGTAAACTATTTTTTTTTCATTAGAAAATGATGAATTTATTAGAAATGTAAGAAACAAGTTTAAAAAAATACTACCTTATTGCTAAGATAATTTGTGAAAGATTCCCTTGAATATTTTATTTTTCTTTCTTACTAAATTATTCAAAATAAATAAAACCGCTTTTTGCACTTGCAACAAACATTTATAGACTCCAATTGCCAAGCGAATTTTATACCAATAAACTATATTCGTGATGACATAAGAGACACAGTTTTTAGCAATATTTTTGGCTTGTATATTCCTCTTCTATATGTAGGTAGTAAGTACATGCACGTAGGTATTAGCAGTTTGCTTAATTCAGATTTAAATACTCTCTAAAGTCGGCTTAAATCGTTTGTCCGGCTAATTTTCACTCCCCGCTCCGTGGTCCCAATTACATTTGCTTGTTTGCAAAGCCGTAGTCCAAATCTAAGTAGTTGTTTTTAGTGAGTTTTCTGTATTTTTCTGCTTACATTTTAGTGTTTGTTTTTTGGAAGCAAAACAGAGTATTTCGTTTTTGCCTTTACAAAAAAAAAAACGAATTCTATTTTTGGATTATGAAGTTTACATTAAATAAGTCCTAGTTTAGCAATCAATGTTCATAATGAGATTCTATTAGTGTAATGTCAAAATTGCCATTCTGATTTTTCCTGACTGACCTAAGGACTAGGTTTTTTTTTAAATTTTATACTGATGTACAAATTTTTATAAAAGTTTTCTCACTCTAAGATTTATTCAACAAATTAAATTTAACAAATCGCAGAATGCAGATTTGCCACCCCAACATAAATATTGTTTTTAATCGATTTCCATGTATTAATTTTTAATTGATATGCTCTAAGTGTCTTGTAATAATCGGATTGCATGCACTATCAAAATATCAATATATTGCTGCTGAATACTTTAAAGGAAATAGCCGTATAATTCTCACATGGTTATGCAAACTTTTTAACCAGTGTCTAGAGGAGGGTTACACCCCATTAGATTGGAGAAGGGCTGTGATCATGCCTCTATACAAAGGTAAAGGGTCACGCATGGAATGTGGAAATCACAGGGCTATTAGCCTGCTAAGTTCAGTTGGTAAGCTGTATGGTAGGATATTGATTGAAAGGGTACAAATGAAAACAAAGGATAAAATATGGGATGTGCAAGGCGCATTTATGAGTGGAAGGGGGTGCATGGATCAGATTTTCTCGTTGCGTATGCTCACAGAGAAGTTTCTGGCAAAAAAACAGAAACTTTTCTGTGCTTTTGTAGATCTACAAAAAGCATACGACAGAGTTGACAGAAAAAGTTATGGAAGGTGTTGTCTAAGTATGGTGTGAATACAAATCTTATACAGGCAATCGCATCGCTGTACGAAGGAAGCGTTGCATGTGTTAGGGCAAACGGTGATTTTACGGGGTGGTTTGACATCACAAAAGGTGTTAAGCAAGGCTGCGTAATGTCACCGTGGTTATTCAATCTATACATGGATAATTGTATGCAAGAATTGAAAGAGGTGGGCCTGGGCGCGAAAATGAGTAGTCTGCAAGTATGTTGTCTGTTGTATGCTGATGATGCGGTGCTGATTGCTAACAGTATGGAAGATCTACAGTCCCTCGTATCTAGGATGAACGAAGTATGTATGAAGAATGAGCTAATGATGAATGTAAATAAGTCCAAAGTCATGGTGTTTGAAAGAGAGAGTACGAAAACAGTATGCAATATAGTTGTGAATGATGAATACTTGGAGCAGGTTGATGAGTTTGTGTATTTGGGAAGTATGTTTACGAGAGATGGAAAGACTGATAGGGATATTGAAAGAAGGGTGAATGCAGGAAACTCCATTAACGGAGGACTGAACGCGGTTGGCGCAAACAAAAAGTTGTCCATGGAAGCGAAGCTAGCAGTCCACAATGGAGTGCTGATACCAACCTTGATGTATGGCAGTGAGGCATGGAACTGGCAGAGGAAGGATGAAAGTAGACTGAATGCTGTAGAAATGAGATCTCTGAGACGAATGTGTGGTAAAACCATGTATGATCGAGTGAAAAATGTTGAGATTCGTAAAGAATGCAAGGCTGATGTAAGCGTAGTGAGCAAGATTAAGAAAGGGACGCTTAGATGGTTTGGGCATGTAGAGCGAATGAACGAAGAAAGGAGTGTAAGGAGAATATATGACGCGAATGTGAATGGAAGAAGAAGCCGGGGACGCCCGAGGAAGACATGGCACGATCAAGTGAATCAAATACTCGAGTCGGGCCATGTCAGAAGTCGGAATAACAGAAGAAAATGTATGAGGCGTTGTATGAATGTGAATGAAGCAAGAAGTGTATGCCAAGATCGAGTTGTTTGGCGGTCCATCCTCTCTGCCTACCCCTGCGGGGAAACGGCGTGATGGTTAGTTAGTTAGTTAGTTAGTTAGTTAATCAAAATATGCAAAAATGCGCAATCGATGCTAAAACATATGCCTAAATACAATAAAAAACATGAAACTGTCCTATGGAACCCAGCTCTTTGAGAGATTTCTTTTCAAAAGGAACCGGTTACAAAAATAAACCGTTTCTTCAAAAAAATAAAAAATATAGACCATTTCTAATTTTAAATTTTCATATTTTAATGAATAACATCGCTAAAACATTCAATAATAATGAAAGGGGCTCAAATAAAGGCTGAAATATGCGCTAACTACGAAAAAAAGGCTCAAACATGCATTATTCTTATTATTAAGCTAAAACTTTTACTAAGCTTTTGCTTTTCCGGTGACTGAAATAGTTGTTCCTTATTTTAATTAAACTGTTAACTGAGTGGCGCTAAATCAAATATTTTAGAAAAAAATACACTTTTAGCACTTAACGCTTTTAAATATTGAGATGAATTGTTTATTGGCAGATGTACGTACATACGGAATATGAAATATTGTAAATTTATAGTCTTCCAAGAAATTTTGAAAATGCTGTAGGTATTAGTTTGACTGTCCTAAAACGTGAAATCGTCCTAGTTGGACAGTCAAAGCATTATTTAAAATATTACATGTGTGATTGTACTAAATAAATAAATATGTTCGTTTTACGATGTTTCTTGGAGGAATTGAGCTCTAAATCTGCGGTAACCGTTTATTCCGTTTCATATTCTGTATGTACACCCGCCAACAAACAATTCATTTCAATATTTAAAATTATTAAGTACTAAAAGTTTTTTTTCTAAAAATATTTAAATTTGCGCCATCTGTGAGCGCATATTAGGTTTCGTTTAGATTTAGGTTACTTTCAAAGTAAATGTGTATTTTTTCTGAGTTCGGTGTTTAAATTGATGTAGAAAATATGAACTTTTAAAATAGTGAGTACAATGATCGTAATTATTATTTTTATATTCGCAGAGAAGATCGATGAGATTTTGAGATAAGGTGAAAAGGGGTACACAAGTACGTGATCAAAATGACTTATGTTTTAATAATTGAAGAAAATAATATTAACATAACCTAAATGAAAGATGAAACCGGACAAAAGGACAGAAATTAAAAATATTTCAGTCGCATCTGGGACTCGAACCCAGGACCTCTGCCTATCCGGGGCAACGCTCAACCGACTTAGCTAATGAGACAAGTTCAATTTGTGTCATCTTCATCGATATCATATCTCAAATTCAAGATTTGTGAATATTATCTTCCATTTTTAATCTCATATTATTGGCAGCTATTTTTATTAGTTCTACCCGAACTCAACTCCAAACTTAAACAGTGTCTCGAATTTACATCCAACTTTTTATTTATATAAGACATCTATTGACTTTTTATAAAAGTCAAAAGAATTCAATTTCTAATTATTAATTATTTTTATCGAGATTTAAGAACCTCATCGTAATATTTAATCATTGAAGAAAATAATATTAACATAACCTAAATGAAAGATGAAACCGGACAAAAGGACAGAAACTAAAAATATTTCAGTCGCATCTGGGACTCGAACCCAGGTGCTCTGCTTATCCGGGTCAACGCTCAACCGACTTAGCTAATGAGACAAGTTCAATTTGTGTCATCTTCATCGATATCATTTCTCAAATTCAAGATTTGTGAATATTATCTTCCATTTTTAATGTTTCAGTTGCTTTCATACTTCGTACTTTTATAAGAAAGACCTAAAATATTTCTTATTGAGTTATCATAATCATAATGAATAATCAGAAAATTTATCCCGGGCATTTTTTAAAGTTATTGACGATGCTGCCACCTGTTGATCAGAAGAATGATCATTTTTCACAGACGCGGTGAACAATAAGCTATGGAAATGCGACATCTATTAACCAAAAGATGAAGCAATACATTTCAGTCGGGTTTCACATCATTATTATTTTTAATATTTGTACAAATCCAACAGATGGACTTTCAAATTATCGATTTTCTCGACAAACACAAATTGATATTATTTTATTGTTATTAACTTACCGGTCTCATAAATAGAGAAAAACAGAAAAAAAATCGCTCTGATTTTCGATCATAATCATAATGAATAATCAGAAAATTTATCCCGGGCATTTTTTAAAGTTATTGACGATGCTGCCACCTGTTGATCAGAAGAATTATCATTTTTCACAGACTCGGTGAACAATAAGCACTTGAAATGGGACATCTATTAACCAAAAGATGAAGCAAAACATAGTAGTCGGGTTTCACACCATTATTATTTTTAATATTCGTACAAATCCAACAGATGGACTTTCAAATTATCGATTTTCTCAAAAAACACAAATTGATATTATTTTATTGTTATTAACTTACCGGTCTCATAAATAGAGAAAAACAGAAAAAAATCGCTCTGTTTTGCGGCGTATTGAGAATAATCGTTTGAATAAAGTGGGGGTACGGGTAGGGGTGGGGGGTAGGATATGCCTCTGTTGTTGCTTCCGGATAAGATCCTCGACCACTAGACTCCACAGCAAGGGAACCTAGACCCCTCCCTGTGGACATCCTCGCGTCACCAGTACTCTACACCCAAAAAAAGTCCTATCGCCAGTTCCCCGGTCGCCTGCATCTGCTCCAGTTTGAAAACCAACCAGTGCAGTACCGCGTCGACCAACTTATGGTACCTGGATGGTAGGCAAATTGTAATGCGTAGAGGGGCGTCTCTTTCAGTGCCCCATCCCTTATGTGTCTACCCATCAGCCTATCCATTGTCTTGAAGAAAGGAAGAGAGACTGATTAGACGGATTAGCGCGTGGTTGGTCATAGTCGTTTCTCCCAGGTTTAAGTATGAATATAACCCCTGTTTTACTCCATGGTATGGGGATGTATCCGAGGGCACAGTATGCCCGCTGGATCTTAGTCACAGGAAGTAGGATTGTATCCAAGCCCCTCTGTAGAAGTGCTGGAAAGATTTATTCAAAGAGGGGAGTAGCAGTGTCCCAGTACCTTCCCATGTAACTCGGGATAGCAGTGATCCGATCACATCTGCTTCTAACTTTTTATAGCCAGGAAAATGTTTCCCCAGCAGTTCCTCTATCACCCCCTCCCAACTGTTGGTGAAGCCTCCCCCTGATATCCGAAATGGACATTTAGGTGCGTCTGGATCTTTGGCAAGAATTTTCTGAATTCTTTGTGTAATAAGTTTTTAAAGAAAACAATAAACTTATTTTTAATTCTTAAGGACGAGCACCCAAATAAAGCGCTAAACGTCGCATCGCAGATTGCCATAATCTATCTGTAAATTCTATACGGGTAGTTATGAAAATGTCTAAGGTTTCCAATTACGAAAATCTACAAAATGTACTATATTAAATTTAATGAAATAAATACAAAATTTCATATAGATCTTAAAAGCTTTCAGTCTAAGAACTTTTGTTATTGGAAACCTCATACATTCTCCTAACTACCCAAGTAGAATTTATAGATAAATCGTTCATAGTATTTCTTGCGTTAGCAGACTACAAAGTGTGTATTTTTGAGTCCCTCCCTTTAAGAATATTATGTCCACCTCAAAATTACACCCGAAATAGCCATTTCAAAATATTTTATGATCTATTGTTTTTTTTTAGAAAGACAAACATTCCCGGCTTACGAATTACGACTAACCTGTCAATATTTGAAAATCTCCTACTACCATCACAGAAAGCGGAATATTTATTTATTTATTTATTCACGCCTAGAAGGCTTTTACATGTTGATACATTTATCACATAGTTTTACAAAGGAATACAATAATGTACACATAAAATAATAAATAGGTGTAAAAGAAGTATGTAGGTACAATACAACAGTATGTAGTTACAGCGTAATTATCACAATGAATAATAGTTTATCCTGTGGTTACATTATAACAGCGGGTTGTACAAAAGAGTGTAAGAAGTAGTTTACTACATAATATAATAACATAAGTATAAAAGAAGTGAAAAGGTAGATACTATTTAAGTAGCTAGTTTCAGCGCAATAGGTGGGTAATGAAGGCAGTAGATATTTTACATATTTTTACATATTAGTACATATTTTACAACGTCATAAATACTATGACGTTGTAAAATATGAACAGTTTATAATATACGTGTTTATAAAACAGCAAGCCTTTATTATACCTGATTGGGTATTTTGCAGAAACATAACATAATAAAAATTGCAATAAAAAACGATACACATGAAAAAAAAAATAAAACTTAATAAATTTAATAAATACATTCAAATAAACTGATTTTTAGCTTGGACACAGTGTTGTAACGGTAAACATCAATTGAACTGAACTCATTACCAAGTCTGTGCAATCTTTGAACAGGAGAGTTCTCGAAATAATTATTTGAAGATGCTGGATTGTTATACAGAGCCGTATGTCCCGTGTTACGGCTGGGTACGTGCAGGGCAATAAGGCTCGTTAAATCCAGGGCGTCCAATCTGCCATTTGCTATTTTGAAGAGACACACTAAATCGCACACTG
The DNA here is from genome assembly GCA_022606495.2 of Halesus radiatus. Taxonomy (NCBI): domain Eukaryota; kingdom Metazoa; phylum Arthropoda; class Insecta; order Trichoptera; family Limnephilidae; genus Halesus; species Halesus radiatus. The sequence continues at coordinate 54,239 of JAHDVE020004655.1, read as the reverse complement.
TGCGCCTAGATGATAAATCGCTTAGGTTAAGTAGCTTCATTAAAAATGTATAATTAAGATTTTCGATTGGAATACCTAACTTGTAATTATTAAATCGAAGAAATTTATGCTGCACTCTTTCAAATTTTTGTTGGTGAATCTTATAAAATAGAGCCCAGATTGTCGAATTATACTCCAAATTGCTTCTCACCAATCCAGTGAACAGTAATTTAAAGGAGTTAATTAGTTTGAAATCTTTGACTGTTCTCAAAATAAATCCCAAACATTTCATGGCGTTATTAGTTATTTCATTAATGTGGGGAATAAAAGTTAGTTTGCTGTCAAAAATTATACCAAGGTCTTTTATTTACCCAACCCTTTTTAGGTGAATGTTGTTAATGCTGTATTGATACGTGAGGGGATTTTTAAATCGAAAAAAAGTTAAAGTTAGACATTTTTTAATATTGAGAAACAGTTCATTACGAATGCACCACTCTTGTAGCCTATCAAGATTCAATTGCAATACGTAACAGTAATTGAGATTGGTAATAGTTTTGTAAATTTTAAGATCATCAGCGAATAGGAGTATCATAACTCCATCAAAAATAGTAGTTATGTCGTTGATAAACAATGAAAACAATACTGGTCCCAAATGTGACCCCTGTGGAACGCCGCTGAAGATTTCAAACTGATATGAAAAATGTGAATTGAGTTTAACCGATATTTTTATTTTATGTAGATAACATTCAAACCATCTCAAAATATTCCCGGTTATTCCAAGAGTACTTAATTTATGTATGAGAATTTTATGTGAGACTTTATCGAATGCCTTACTAAAATCTGTGTACACTACGTCTGTTTGGAGACGTTTGTGAATAGTTTTGAATAAATGTTCCTCATAAATCATTAAGTTTGTAAGAGTCGATCTTTTTGCCATAAAACCGTGTTGAAGATGTGAAATTACTTTATTAATTTCAGGCGAGAGTTTGGTAAGCAGAGCAGATTCAAATAGTTTCGGAATTGATGACTGAATACATATACATCTATAGTTGGAAATATCAGATTTATTTCCTTTTTTGAAGATTGAAGACTGAATGCTCGTTTTCCATTTCTTCGGAAAGGTGTCAATTTTTAGAGACAAGTTGAAAAGTTTAGTAAGAGGATAAGTCAAGACTGACAAACATTTAAATAAAAAGATTGGAGGTATGTTATCGGGACCAGCTGATTTGTTAAGATTTAGGGATTTCAATTTAGTTCTAATATCACTTCCTTCAAATATACATTGATTAAAATCGATCTTATTTTCATTATTAGTTATTGAAGCGACGATCAAAGGAGAGTCGTTTTTAGTATCATAGACTTTGCTGAAGAATTCTGCAAAAAGATTAACGACTTCTTGGGGATTATCGGCTATTTTCTTATCTAGATACATATTAGAGGGAATATCAGAGTCGTCGTTATTAAGCATGTTTGAAAATTTAGAAATATTCTGGGGATTGGCAACAGCTAATTCTTCACAGTTTTCAATGCACTTTTTGTAACATAATTTTGAAATTATTTTAGTATTTGATCTTAATTCATAAAATTTTGCGTAATCTTTAGGATCCCGTGTTGATTTGTAAACTTTATGAGCATTTTTTTTTTGTCTTTGATTGAATTGATGAGATCTTTACTAAACCATTTTGGGTATTTTTTAACAGTAATTTTATAAATAGGTACAAATAAATCAATAGCACTATTTAGAATTAAGTAAAATTTATCTACCATTTCATTAATGTTTACTCCCACATCCAAAAAGTTCCAGTCAGCAGAGGATAAAAGATTATTGATTTGATTAAAATCTGCTTTGAAAAAGTTCAATTTTGCAGATGCAGATGAAATCTTTTTCGTTATTGAACTGTGGTATTCAATCGCTAATGGAGGGTGATAATTGTCAATTGGAAGAACAGTTTCAGCAGATGCGGATACATTAACAAAATAAAAATTGTAGAACACTAGATCGAGAATACGAGAATTTATATTATATACGTAGTTTAACTGCCGGAGGTATAAAAAAATTGACATTTCGATAATTTCATGGCAAGAAGTCTTCTTGTTTTCTATGTCCCATACAACATTAGGTATACTGTAGTCTCCTGTTAAAATAAAGGTAGCTTCAGGAAATCTCCTTCTCATTGCTTCTACTTCGAGGTAGGGGTCTTTATATAATTGAGCGTCAGAAGAAGGAGGAATGTAGATGCAGCCGACTATATTTTTTTCCTTTTTGGTAGATACCATGATGAACAGCTGTTCTAGATTTGTGTAGATGCATTTGAGTTTTCTTGAATTAAGTTTTTTATTTATGGATATTAACACACCGCCTCCCCTAGCTTTCTTATTGGTACTTTCACTTCTGTCACATCTGTACACTGAATGTTCGAAGAAACCCAGCTCTGTACTTTTGATGTTGCTATGCAGCCATGTCTCAGTGAAAGAGTAAATATCATGATCCATTGTAAGGTTGATTTCAAGTCCTGTAATTTAGTTCTTAGTCCATGTACATTTTAATAGAAAATTTGTAATTTAAATTTTAGTTTTTTGGATGTATTTTAACGATAGAAGGATTGTTGTTAATATATTTGATTGTTATGTCGGTCTCACCAGAAGTCTTTCTAATTTCTAGTTCATTTCTGAGGTCTGTTAATTATTTCCGCTGCAGAAATGATAGATCCTGGTACATCCGAATATATTTTTTCAATGCATATTTCTTGCTTAAGAGAATTTTAGGCCATTTTTGATCTGGAAACTCGACTTTTATTCCTCTTGGTTTGTCGACATTTCTCTTACCCAATCTGTAAATTTTTACGTCAAGATTTATTGTTGAAGTATCAATATCAGAGATTATTTTCTTGACAGATGTTATGTCCATATTTATTGATTCTATCTGAGATAATGACGTACTCTCTGGAACGTTATGAATAATAACATGTTTGTCTCTGTAACTTTATTCCTTCATTTCAGCAAGGATTTCGCAGACAGTTTAGGTTTGTGAAACTGCAGGGATGCGCACATGCGGGGCTATGTTTTTATGAGGTACTAATTCTCCCTCGATACTTGCCATTTTGACTGCCATTTGGGCGATTGCTAATATATCATTGGTTTTAGGAATTATTTTGGCGATATGTTCTTTAGTAAATTTGTTATTCGGATCCATGATCATATTGGTCAATAGATTCACTGCGTCCTTCGCCAGAGATATATATGCCTGAGCATCCATTTTGGGGGTAGAAAGGAAACAAGAAAAAAATTGTTGAAAAAGTGGCTGCTGGAACCGCCCTGATCTCGGTGCTAGTAAGAATCACTGGACACTACGCTACGGTGCGGCGGAGAGGTAAGGTACACCTTTGACGAACAATAATGTCACCAAATTCACTTAATAACAACTAAAGTTTTTTAATAAAATTGTTTTAAGTTAATAAGCGATGATTGTCGTAAAATACACTATGCGCAATGGAAACTAATACACTTAAACACTTCGAGGAAACAAAATTAGGCTATAACTTTTTGTAAAACTCGATAAAATGTGTATTCCTTTGAAGACAAAATAATGCACGTCTGAACAGTACTCAACTCGAATTATGGAATGATATGTTGCTTGTGTCGTGATGGAGGACTTAACCAGCCGAGGAATTGAACTCACAACGCCTGGGTGGGAACCAGACGCGTTTCCCACTCAGCCACTGACCGGCCATTCATACCCGAACTTAAAACCTATGCACAGCCTACCTTTGATCATAGAGCAATGCACACCACTGCCTGGACATACTATATTGACGTCCGGATTATCGAGTTCCCGGGGTATTGCAGGTCTACTGTGTCGAGGTTCGGATAGTCGATGATTTAATGTATCTAGAATCTACTATATTGAATCTCCACGTTCCACTTTATCTAGGCCCAGATACACGTGGTTTAACTGCACTGATGTCTTACTGTATATTTCTTTTGGCGCTCGTACACCGCTCGGGTCGATGCAACGCGGGAGCGGTGTTGGGCACTTCCATTTCCCGCATTCTTGCTGTACACGGGCGATGTTAATTTTATACCGACCCGTGAGGGAGCAGGCTAAGCCTAGATAATCAAGGTTATACAGTACCAGTGTCGGCTTTCTCTAAAAAGCGATTGTGCGGTGAACTCACAAAGAAAACTACAGCGAGTAAGACTCACATAGATTATAATATTACTACAGTTTGAATAGAGCGCCAATACTCCGTAGTATTTGCCACTACAAATTCGTAAACAGCACGCCACGACTCCATAGTATTTGCCACTACAAATTCTTAAACAGCGTGCCACTACTCCATAGTATTTGCCACTACAAATTCTTAAACAGCGTGCCACTACTCCATAGTATTTGCCAATACAAATTCGTGAACAGCGCGCCACTACTCCATAGTATTTGCCACTACAAATTCGTAAACAGCGCGCCACGACTCCATAGTATTTGCCACTACAAATTCGTGAACAGCGCGCCACGATTCCATAGTAAAAAAATCCACCAATAGGAGCACAACCTTAGAGTAACAATATATTTATATTATTACTCTAAGATCACAACACGATCCGAATCCCGGAACGCACATATAGAACTAAAAAACGTATGGGATATTTCATACAACATAAATACGGTTTCGAGCGGTGCTTGAACGGGCGACAAAGAAATTTTTTTTTCTTCCTTTCTGTGTGTGTGTGTTTTTTTTTTATTTCATTTTGTGAATGCTATTAATATTGTTTTAGTATTTAAATGTTTGTGTTATTTCTATTTTTTGAAACAGTTAATTCGTGATGGAATTTGATTTCAATATGATTTAATGTTTGTTTTTTGTCAAAAGTTATATTAAAAGTTTTTTTATAACAAGAAAAATATAATTTTTTAATGCCATTTTAGTTATTTTTGTGACAAAATAAAACCCATCACAAATATGAATTTATGTCTTTTCTCATATTACCTAATACTTGTGGCTGTCTTCAAAAAAATTTTTGTTATATGTAATAAGTTACCTATCCACACAAACTATTGAAATAAGTTACCTTTCCACACAAACTATTGAAATAAGTTACCTTTCCACACAAACTATTGAAATGAAGTGAGTACATAATATTCTATGAAGAAGAATATCTGCTCATGGAAACCGATTTTCTTTCCTTCTTTTAAATCGCTTTAATGTTGAACTCCCAATAATTTAGACCACGAACCGCCACTGTACAGTACCGATGTTCCTACTGTATCGAGTTACAACTGTATCTGGTCCCTGATAACCGAGCCTGCACTGTACTTTTGAATCATTATAAATCTTGCAACTTTGCATTTTGCTGCTCAAATAATGGCGCGGAGTAAATCTCTCTCGGCTGCAGGCCCCAGAGCCGGGCCCCAGGACTCGGTAGCAATAGACGCGGCTTACTGTTTGCACCGGATGCCCCGTGAGCCTCCCCCCACTCCCTAACGGTGGTGTCCGCCCACCACCACCCCCGGGAAAGTTTTAATATCAACGGATTATCACTACTCCGAAAGTAAGACGCCAGTAAATCCCGGGACTGGGGTGTTAAATTGTGGCGCGGGTCTCGTAGACCGACGAGTTCATTTCATCGCATTGTCCCAACCCGAAGTTAGTGAATTATGGCAACATTGGCAACGTCAATTGGTGTATGCTGTGAATCGATATTCCTCATTGATTCGATATATATCCCGTAGTCATAAGAGTAGACAATTTATATAAACTTTAGATGCAATTATTAACGTTAATGTCAAATTTGAGAGATGGGATTTGTCACTAGTAGCTGGTAGTGCTCACAGCGCCGGAACTAGTTCCAAATTATCGGTAAAATTAGGAAGCTTACCCATTTGCCCATTTGAACCGGCCCACTGTGCACTAGCAAGAATCTCTTTATTTTAATTTATCTCTGCTTTATTGTTATTCGAGCGGTTTTTTTAATCATTATACACAAGCTTCATCAGGGTTCAAAATTAAACTGATCAATAATACATAGTGTGTGTTTATATATAGAAAATAGAATAAGACAAAACATAACATAGAACAAAGAAAAAAATGGGAAAGCATGAAATAGAAATCTGACATAATAACAGAGAGAAAGAGAAAGATGTGTACATAATGGAATACTAAGGAATACATAAAGAGGTGATTAGGGGATGATGGGAAAATTTCTTTTAAGCGTAATTTGTGTTAAGCGAAACCGGTCGGTCCTAATAAAATTAAATAAATCTCGTGGTTTTAAGCAAAGTTATTGTTTTATTTTAATTAAATATGTCTAACCACAAAGCGACTGCTTTCTATCAAAAAAAAACTCTGAATTAAGATTAGAGACTTCCAACTGGCATATTTACATTTTTAAATATATTATGTACTTATGCCCTTGTAGGCAGTAACACAACAATGGGACGCGTTGGTGAATGATACAAAATAGGAGAGTTTGTATACGATACATCACAGCTCTGTATACAGGTAACATAGAAATTCAGATACATATTTGTATGCCTCTGATCAGTTTGAGGATGATATATTTGCATATATATTACATTCTACTTGTTAAATCAATTAAAGGGATGGCTCCGGCTTACCTATTGGAACTATGCATCCCTGAAAATTTCAATTCAGGACAGTCATCTCTTAGACCAGCAACGTCATCGGCTATCGGAAGGCTGTAGGAACCAAAGCGCACACCAGATACTAAGTTTGGTGAGCGTGCTTTCAGCGTGTCAGGCCCCAAGGCCTGGAATAAACTGCCTTACGATCTAAGATTGATTAAAGACTCGACAGAATTCAGAACAAAACTCAAAACTCATTTCTTTGGAAAGTCATATCCATAGATGGTTCAGTTGAATACCTAATTAACTGCGAAGCTAGCCGTTAGTACCTACCTAAAGTTATTAACAGAAAAATTTGAAACTTTCGTAGTCCGCGACATTACTATTATCAAAAATATCAAATAAAAAAATGTTTAAAATAAATACCTACTCTCCTTTTGCCAATAACTAAAAAACTAATAAATATAATATTAATGACAAATATGATTTAAACAGTAACTGCAATATCATGCAATGTGCAGTGTTTTCTAATATACTCGTATGTGTCCTGTGCGTGCAAAATCATATCTTCTCAAGCGAAAACTTTGTAATTTATCGTTTGAATCTGGAGTGATCTACCAAGTAAGTGTGTTTCTGTATCTATTTGTACATAATAAGATAAACCCTAGCATAGGGTAGTATTTGTACAGCGCCCTTGGGGTGATTTTTCCTCCATCACCTCAAGGGCGCTGTACAAATATTTCTTAACTAATTATGTACAACAGATACAGAAAAACATACTTACCTGGCAGGTCGCTTCAGATGAACACAGTTTTAGGAAAAAATATTTATAGAGATGATAGTTTTACATGGTTATTTGTTTCTCCTTTTCTATTAATGTTACATTTATTAGATGATTGGTGGCACAAGAAGAGTTGGTATTTATTGAATTATTGGTATTAATTTTTAGGACTGGAAAGTATTCATAAAATGAATTTTAGGACTCGAAAATATCTATAAAATTACCTTAAAAAGCGTAAGAAGCTTTTAATAAATGTTAACGTTTTTTTATTTAGTTTACACTTTGGTTATTTACAGTGTTGCGGGCTGTGGACGCATTTGCGCACCGATGCGTGAATTTTTAATTTTATATATGTATATTTTTTTTATTATTTTTTTATTTATTTAATGACTTTAGGTAAGTACTAACCGGCTAGCCTAGCTAAGCAATTTACAGGTGAATTTCTTCAATTATTATTATTAATAATGATTATGGTAATGCTACACAGATACGTTTTTTTATACAATTAAATTTAAAAATGTTATGAGCTTCAGAAGATAAATTAAAGAAGTCAACTTTACAAAGCCAAGCTTCACACTTTGAGAGCCACCGGGCCTTCGTAATATTATTTATACAGCGGTAAGGTGGTAAGTAAAGTTGGAGTGAAAGGCCCCACACAAAACACAGACTCCAGCCGCAGTCCTCCAGACCAACTCAGACATATTCCAGGGGATGATAGTTTTATTTGCTTTTTAATGGGCCGCAGCTCGAAAAAGGTTATCATTCAAACATATGATTGCCGCAATTGAAACTAAATATGAATTCATTTCCGAGTGTGGAGCAAAGTTTCAAAGTTGCGAAGTTTCAAAATTGAGAATTGAAGGTCTATTGAAGTTTCAAACATTTAACCCTTTCAGTCCTGCATTAATATCATGTGCATCAATAAGATTATTACTGTTTTGATTTATTTTTAGTATTATCTGGAACTTAAAAACTTTTCTCTGTGTCATGCACTTATACATTATTACACTTGTCTATATGTGTAATCTGTATGTGTGTAATTTGTGTGTGAATATTGTGCGTTGAACATTTTTTATTTATTTACATCTATATATTATACAGTACCATTTTACATAATATGTTTTTTTATGATATCGATGAAGATGACATAAATTGAACTGGTCTCATTAGCTATGTTGGTAAAGCGGTTGCCCCGGATACGCAGAGGTCCTAGGTTCGAATCCCAGATGCGACTGAAATCTTTTGTTTATTTTCTATTTTTTTTCCGGTTTCGTGTTTCATTTAGGTTATGATAATATTATTTTCTTCAATGATAACTTATTTCTCCTCGCTTCAGTATCGTGGAACTGAATTAATTATAACTTTATTTGTGAATACTTATGTTTTTATGTTTTGTGTGTCGTGTATCATTCACATACAATTTTGGATTGGACTGCGCTAACCTCCCCACATACTGGAATAAATGCTTATTCAATTTATTTTTTATAACTTATTGAAGTTTGTAAACCTCATTGTAATAAAAATCGGGTAGGTATATCCGAGACTCTATCCAGATTACAATTGAGTTCTGGATGAAACTTTGCAATCATCATAAGGATAGCAGCCAATAATATGGGATTTATAATTAAAAAAAATGGAGGATAATATTAACAAATCTTGAACGTGAAGTATGATATCGGTGTAAATGGCGTAAATTGAACTGGTCTCATTAGCTAAGTTGGTTAAGCGGTTACCCCGGATAGGTAGAGGTCCTGGGTTCGAGTCTCAGATGCGACTGAAATCTTTTTTATTTTTTATTATTTTTTCGGTTTCGTGGTTCATTTGGGATGTGTTAATATTATCTTCTTCAATGATTAAAATAAATACTTATAACATTATAATCACCGTAACAAATATAATACGATAGCAAGTTCTGTGATCAATAAATATAATATTGACCATTGAATATAAGCATTATACCACTGCCAGTAAACCTTTGGTGAGTTTAGTTGATTTAGTTCATCACACACCTTGTAATCAAGAATATTAATTATAGAATTACAACTAATAGGAATCTAATGTTCCCTATCTAATGTCTGGACAAAGACCATGTCAGCTGTGTGACATTTTCTTCCGTTTCCCGTCCAACATTTTTGATTGAGAAAGATATTATTACATATGGGCATCACAACCAGAGTTCACATCGGGTGCATTGCTTGCAGTGGCGCGCAGCCCATATGGGCTAAACAACTGTCCCTACCCGACAAAAAAATTACTATGAAAGAAAATGAAATGATTTTTTTTATATGTCACAATCGTTCTACATCAATAAATTGTTTCTCTTTGCCGAATTTACACTTTTAGTTTCAACCGGACTTTGGTGGAACTTTTTACTCCCTCAATCTAGTTTTTTTAACGGGATACATAACGCAAGGCCATGAATCCGCATAATTCATACAGTAAAGGCTGTGAAAAATACTACCTAAATTGCAAGTAATTTTTTGTTAAAATTGGATACATGGTGTTATCCCTCCACTAAAGATTGTTTTTTTTTTCAAATAAACCTTTGTCATAAAAACCATTGAGGATACAAATGTAATAAACTTCAGCATTTGATACATGGACAACAATATGAGGCCAATTGGCACCATAGAGATAACACGGACTTCGCCGGGTATGTATCTCTAATGATATCTGCAAAATGCCCACATGACTGGACATGTCCTATAAAAGATGGAAAAAAAACAATGTTGTAATCTTTCATCGGTTTTACCATAATCAATATTTGGTAAAATGAATTTTTTAATGTTAAAAACTCAAGGAGCAAATGAAGTAGGCACGCCGGTAACTCAAATGCTCCGCGGGCCGCGGCGTCCAGCGGCCAGCTGTGAGGCGCGGTGACTCCGTTCGCGGTCGGAAGATTCGGGGACACAGTCACCTCATCCCCCTTCCTGCTACTTTTGCGGGAACAATATTTTACATTAATTTTGCAAGGAACGTAAACTCTATCTATATATGTCAATAATAAAAAGACGTTGAATATTAAAAATAGATCAAAGTGTACATTATTTGTTGTCTTTTTTTCGCTAAAACAATAAGCTGGTGTATGGTAAAGGCTGTTTCTCAGCAAAGCATCGCAACGACATCACTATCGGGAACGGATATATATATGCAACAATACACACAATTCCAAGTGTGCGTTGTTTGGGTCAACTATAAATGCGATACCTATAATAAGTGTTTTAAAAAATATAAAAAATATAATATAATAATAAAATTGCATAAAATGTGACCTTAATGGGGTATCCGTTCAAGGTCACATTGTACATGGTTTTGTGTATGAATTATAAATTAGGTCAAGTTTTTTGTAAGTTTGTTAAGTATTTTAAGTGAGTTTTCGTAATTATGTTAAAATATTACTAGAGGAAAATTGTAATACAATAAATGAATAAAAATTCTAAAATCTAGGAGAAAACATACCGTGACCGTTAAACTCTGTTCGGTTGCAACATCATATCTATATTCTTCCTTCCCATGTCCATAATCCATAACTTAATACTTCTTTTGAAGTCCGTTAATTTTATAATGATTTTTATTGCTATAGGGAGGATGTTAAATACTTTTATAGAGAAATACTCCAAATTTCTTTGTCAAAAATTTGTTTTAGTTGTAGGTTGGTGGAATGTAAGTTGTAAAAAAGATCTTGTGAATCGACCTGAGGTTGTATGTGGAAAGTTATCCTGGTTTTTTAATGCGTAAATTAAAATATCTTTTGAACATAATTGTTTCAGAGACTTTTAATTCAGGGCATTAAAAACATAGTCTGTAGGAGTTCTGATGGGGACTCTAAGAAGATTTTCAAAATTGCCTTTTAGCTATGATAACTGGTTTTATAGTGGAATCGCATGAACTTCCCCATCCGATAAGACCATATTGTAAATGAGTTTGAATTAGCAACTTTAAAGACCCCTGACATATCCAAAATTGAAAAAAGCTTGGCTGCCCATCTTAATGTGACCCCCGCCTACAACATTGTAATTTCAGGTCGTTTATAAATCCGTACTTTCAAAATCTCTCTGCCAGTCTCCAGTCACTACACAAAGGAAGGAGGAACGGAATACAACACAGAACAAGCTTGTGGCATTAATTTGACAGCTTACCGCTTCGTTTAACGGACAAGTCCTTACATGCAACCAACCACTGAATAGATAAACCGATAGAAGTGTGTTTTGGGCGTGTCTGGTGTGCCCCAACTTCGGGCAGTCAGCTTGCTTTCTTCCGAACTGAGAGAAAATCATTTTCAACTTCTTCGTCTTTCACAACTGCTGGCGCATCATACCTAAAACAGTTCTATGAAATAACATAACAGTGACATAATAAAACTTTGACTTTGAATTTACGTTGTTCACAGAGTACCTAAACATGAGTTTACTGACTCTAACATAATTATAAAAAGATTTTCTTAAGAAGCTTTTCATGAGACAGAATAAAACGTGAACAAACGGAAGAGTGACAATGCAGAACAGTGACAAAACAGAACATTGAAGAAAGGTGAAGAAAAAGAACAGAAAATCAGCAAACTTACCTTATTTAATTTTTATTGGAATAACTTATTGAAGACTTTTATAAGCTTCAATAAGCCTCAATGTAATATACTCGTATACATTTTTTGAATCATTGAAAATAATATGAATAAATCTCAAATGAATTATGAAACAGAAATTAAAAGGTAACTGTCGCATCCAGGACCCCCCCAACTGTCTGGGTCCAGCACTCTATCCAATTGAGCTAATGCCACTGTAATGCTTTCCGTCATTTTTATCGATATCAAATTTCGATTTAAGAACTGTTAATATCATCTTCATACAATCCGATAAGCGAGTGATGTCACAGTTCATAAAATGACTGGCGTGGCCACAGATGTCATAGACGCGGCAGTATCCGTTACTACCATTCGAATTGTGATTTGTACTGAACTGTGACTCGTGACCTCACGGGTCACGGGTATACGTTTTTCTCAAGTTCAGTTTGAAACCTCAGTTATTTTTGGAGATATCGACAAACTAATTTTACTGTCGACGTTAACTTTTTAAATATAATACACTATAGTAAAAAAATTCAACCTAACTGGTGATGACCGAAATCAAAGTTTTTCAAACATCGAATTCTTACTCACATTTTAAATTATTTTTTAAAATTTATTTATTAATAATAATAATAATAATTGTTATTTATTCCAGAAGGTGTGCAGGGGTAGTGCAATGCAATACGCTCCATAAGTGAAAATAATACAAACAAACGAAAAAATAAATAGGTACCAAAATTTAGAGGAAGGAAAAAAATTATTAAAAAAAAACAGAAAAATATTACTTAATAAAATATGCAAAAAAAGTTCATTCACTAACAAAGAAAGGAAACGGCCAAAGGGAGACTCCATCTATGTAGCCGTAGCAGTAATGATGGTATTCTTGGATTGGCGTACTCTGCACCATAGACTTCCCATGCGGTGGCGGAGAAGTGTCCTGAAAGAATGCACTCGTCCTTCCAGGAACATTTCTGTAGCGCTGCAGTATCTTGGTAGACGGAATAGTTGGCGATATGCATTATTGTAGGTGACTTTTATCTTTTGCCATTGGGATGCAGTATACAGACGGACCTCGACTTTCGCACATGATTGGTTCCTGAAAATGTGTACGAAAGTTAAATGTTCGAAAGTAGAGGGATGTAAAAAAAAACACCAAAAATTGTACTTCAAATTTTTATTTATCAAAAATTACTGAGTACATATTAAATAAAAAATATATTCTCTTAATAAACTTCTCAAGGGTTAGTTGTATTTGTCTACTTTTTTCTTTTCTTCATAGAGAGTTCTGTAACATGCAGTATTATTATGGATCGCCCTACGCACTTGAGCTATGCGTTCTTCATTGGGATCACATTCTTCGATAATATTCAAAAATGTCTCGAGATGCGTAAAAGCTTCGTTCATATTTTTTATTGTTAAGGTCTTGATGATTTCTTCTGGTTATTCTTCCTCACTATCAATTTGTATACTATTTTCGTTCTCTTGTCGGTCCAATAAAAATTCATTAGTCAAGGGTTCAGAATGAGAATCAATCATCTCATTAACATCTTCACTATCATCACCAGCTAAATTTCCACCAAGAAGCAATGTTAATCGGTTTTTAGAAGGTTTGACCAGGGGCAACTGATTCGTCCTTTAATAAGAATGTACGATTAGGCATCTTCTTCCAAAATAAACAAGTCTCATCTACATTGAATATTTAACTAGAGGTATATTCTCCATTTTCAATAATTTTGGACAATGACGAAATAAAGTCTTTTGCAGCATCTTCATCCGCATCAGCTGATTCTCCAGTGAATTTAATATATTGTAAAGAATACCTTGTTTTAAAATTTGAAAACCAGCCGTTACTTGCATGAAACACTGTGTTAATAATAATAATAATAATCGGATGATGTTTATAGCGCCGTTTTTGTGAAAAATCACCTCAAGGACGCTGTACAAATCTTACTTCCTATTCTTACATTATTCCTATATTACATCTATTACTTTTTTTTTTGGACAGGCTATTATTACACATTATTTATAGACCATATAAAGAGATGCAGTTAAATTATCAAAACTAAATACGGCTTGATCTATGTTTTCATACACGTTAAATTGAGAAAAAAAAGCTAACTGTATTTATTCCTTACGATATATTGCAAAACGCTAATACAAATGATAGGAGTTATGTGAAGTTGGGCGGCGGGTGAGGATGGGGGCCGGGGGAACTGATCCATATCCATATCCAATCTTCTTTGTCTTTGTTGGTGACGCCCCTGGGCGGCCTGACGGGACGCTTGGTGTTGGTCTGCCCGTACGCCAGGTAGCGCTTGTCGGCCGGCTTCAGGATCTGGAAAGAGCACACCAGCGTGCCGTCCATTTCTCGCCCCAGCCGGTGGTGTCCTTGTCGGGGTCGGACCACAGCAGGTCGCAGAGCAGCCTGGTCGGGCACGTCCGTGGGCTGCATGATGCACCGGATCTGCTCTGTAGAGTGGAGGTCAGAACTCAGGTCGCCGTGACAGCAGAAGATCTTCTCGTCAAATGTCTTTTCCTATTAGAATCTTCGTTTAGTCTAGCTTTCCAATCTTTATGCAAGCTAAGAGCCTTAAGGCCATCCACCGGCTAAAATTTTAACGAAATCACGCGCTCCTTTTGCAGGTGGCGACAAGGTTCAAAATCCCGCTGTACATCGGCCGCATGAAAAAAAAACATCACCAAAATGCGTGTTTTATTCTATTCTGTAAAGTTCAGACATAATTATTAAAATGTTTTATTCTAAAAAACTTAATTTATCACAATGAACAATGCGAAAATATGGGAAAAAGAGTTCATAAGTAGGAGATTTTGCGCTTTAAACATTTTTTTGATGTCTCATACTTTATTTTTTTCTAAGCTTATAAAAAGACATACCAAAAAAATTGACGGTTAAATGAAATGCCAAGGTGTGATCTAATTGCAGTATTTAATTCAATTATCTAAGATATTTCTATGCCAACAAATTCTCAAACCGAAAACACACGATTTTGCATTACTTCCCATTGCATCGCCTTAACTTGAATCATTGAAGTAATCAGAGGGATGTGTTCTTGATTTTGATTACTTATCCAATAACACAAAGATTTCTCCATTTTATCCATCACTATGCCGTGCCTTTTGGAAACAATTTTTGATGATATAGTTACAATTTTTTTTACATATTCTTTAATTTTATTTTTATTCTTTAATATCGGACATATCGTAGACCTGTTTATATCATACGAACGGCCGATTGAAGCATAAGACTCTCCATTTTCAGAGCGTTTTATTATATCCATCTTCATTAATTGTTTTTGTGTTTAATTCGTAGAACTAACTCATTTAATTTTTTTTAATTTAATGTAAATCAAATTTAATAATGTTATTAAACGCCGAAACAGCTGTCACAATAATAACAACTAAAAATACTTGCAGAACTTAATAATAACATTATTAAATTTGATTTACATTAAATTAAAAAAAAAAAAAAGAATATCCATCTTCGTTTCGATTGTATGAAATTTATGGGTTCTTGATTTTTTTTTAGCCATGTTTACTTCGCAGTTTCTTTGTTTCTCACTCATGTTAAAACGGGTACGAAATATTTGAAACAAAACTCGCAGAACAATGCAAACAGTACGTGCGCTGACGCAAGACTAAACCCATAGATATACCACTCTCCCGACTAAACCTGTCGAGATCAGACGGGAGTGTGTACAAATTAGTACATACAAACGCATGCGTTCGGACTCGCTCGCGCTCGTATGTTAATGCATACGAGCGCGAACGTAACACTTTTCACAGTACGGACCTGGTTTATATGCATTTCATAGTGCGATAGGGAAACAACTGCACAAAGAAAACATTTTTACATTATCGCCAAAAAAAAAACATTTTTCAAAAATGTGCGAAATAGCGAATTGTGCGAAAGTCGAATGTGCGAAAGCCGAGGTCCACCTGTAATTCACCCATAAAAAAGAGTTATGAGTTATAAAAGGGTTATGGTACTGTGCCTGTCTCACTAGGAGAACCTGTGTTGAGTCCAGGCAAAGTTTACAGTTTACAATTTACAGCTTACAAAGTTTACAGAGTTTGCAAAGTTTAAAGTGATACATTTTGTTGACCTGTCCCAGGTCAAGTCGAGTCGAAAGTTGTAATAATAATAATAATAATAATAATAATAATGGCTTTCTTTCAGCAGAACAAAGCGGTGAGTGCAATACTCTGTCTGCCATATAAAATGAATACATTTAAAAATAATAAACAATTACACGTGGTAGAAAGAGAATATAAAAAAATAATTAAAAATTAAAATAAAATAAAAATAACATATAACAGGCGACGCCCTGGACAAAAGTGTTTTCCGATCTCCGGTAGCGCTGGTAGTCCCGACTACTCTGTGGCGCATCAAAGCAGCGAACCCATGCACCCTTCCCTCTGCGAACATCTGCGAGGCGCTGCATCGCCAAGGGAGGCCGAACAGCGCCCTGTAAGCGTGGTTATATTGTACTCGGAGTGTGTCCATGACGCTTTGTATATCTTGTCCATAGTTCGCTAGTGTAAAATCTCATGCTTATGTAATGACGACTTCAGTTTTCTTTTAAATTGATATAGATCACACTTCTAGGTATTTTCTATTCAGTGGAAGCAACCAACAAGCCTGCAGCGTCTCTTAGGGGAAAGGTAAAAGCAACATCAACTATTCAAGAGTTCGGTGGCTGTTCATAATGCACTTTATCCACTTTAGGTTTCCCACCTAAGTAAAAATAGTAAGTAGTTTTGTAAAAACGTTCAGGAGCGATACTGTGAAAAAAAACTTTTTTTTGCGATTTGACTGCTCGAATTCAGTGCAGCTATAAATTTAATTCCGATTTTTGGAATTTTGTACTTAGGCGAATACTTGGGGCACATCATCAATGAAGACCTCTCGGATGACAAAGGCGAAGTATCAGTATAGTGTCCAACATGATTGCTGGCAGATTTTACGAATGCAACAGTAATGTAAAAAAAAACACTGTAATGTTTCGCATAATGTTTGGCCTACCCTGATACTGCAGCGCTTCCAGTATATTCACGGAGGGGCGAGTTTCCGGTTTTACAGCCCTTATAAGATACATAAGATCCAGGGAGGCTGGATTGAGGGAAAGAATATTATTATTATTAATATGCATTCCGCATGAACCTATACACTTCTGAGACATGGTGTCATTACCGAAACAGCTCGATGGAACGACTCCGAATCCAATATTATTATTTTACTAGCAGATTAATTTTTGGAATTGGACACCTCCGCGCTAATAAAACAGAACATTTTTGAACTCACGCCCTTTTGGACACAGTTTGTTCATGGTGGTACGGATTGAATTGTAGACTCTTTTGCGTATGAGGGGAAATTACCATTTCTACTATACGCTCCTACACGGCGATTAACATAGGACTCTAGGACAATAATACTGTAAGATTACGCCTTCAGAATTATATTTTGATATTGGAGATACAGCAGCGCTTCGGCAACGTTTACGGAGCAACGAATGGATGGATATACCGGCCTGATAAGACACCGGGTCACAGAAGCCAGGATGCGGCTAATGTCGTTTGACAACACAGTGGTAACCGCAACCTACCAGCACCAACCGCCACTCCTCGGTGAGCGCTAGGCCCGAGCTCACTCAAGACCATGTCCAATGTGTCACTAAACAAATTAAAATATATTTTGAGGGAATGTGAACAAAATTCACCCGTTTCCGTCTTATACCACGAGTTTCTGGATACCTCATATAACTTATTTTTGTTTCTAATTAGAATTTATTGATTAAATCATTTACTTTGCGATCAAAACATACTATTTTATTACATTTAGAAATTATTTAATCTATATATTTGTACCAAACGTAATGGCACACAAACGAACTGTAGGGGGCAGCTGATCCCGATCTGCGGAGAGGGATGGGCGGGGAGAAAGTACGACCTACCATTCCCTCTGCAGGGAGGAACGATACTAACGACAAGACCCTTATTTACGACTTTAGAGTAGATCAGAAGTCAGAGCGGGCAGTGGACAGAGAAGGCGTCTTGTCAATCCAGCGGTTGAAGGCTAACTGAACTCGATTTAGTTTTCGCAGGCTACCTGAGGTAGTCTACGACGCGCGGACCTACCGCGCTCTGTGGATATTTACAAAGGCATCGGCAGTCGGAATCGTTTCCGAACAGCGAAACAGTATTTATTAGACGATCCGACTCCCTTACAAATTACAACAATAACAACAATCTATACATAACATGACTATACATGATGACGAAAATGATCGCCTCAAAACATTATGGGAGAGGCAAACACGTCCGATACAATGTTATTGAATCTAAGTAGGCATTGGGTCTAACGGTTTAAGGTTGATTCACATCTAAAGTGACACATAAAATGGCAGGCACGGCAAGATTGGTTGCTTACATTATCTATGAACACATTCACGCACGGTGTAATGTGAATACTCCCTTCTGTGCCTTGCCTGCCACTGTACGTGTCTGCACTGCAAGATGCCGGTAGTATGTAATAGATTCCTGAGATTATTTAGAGTTAAAAAAGTTGGTGGCATTTCGGACAATTAGGAGTAGGGTGGGGGGTTGGGCGGTCACTCGGCTGAGTGACCGGTGACGACATGTTAAATGTTTTATTTAATAATTAAAAAATATTATATTTAAAACCAACCAAATTTCACTGGAGACCAAAACTTCATTAACGTTTTTTAAACACATCAATTTTTTAATCACTACTTTATAATTTATTATTGAAATTGAGAATATTTTACTTTAATTTACAACACAACACTTCTCTTTTTAGCAATTTTTGTGTAGAGAAGCGATGTGTACATATTGCGCTTACGTGCTTTCATAATAACGTTTCCGAAAAGTGTTGCAGAAAAATGATGCTTGAAAATGGTTTACTGATAATGTTACAGAGTTACAGGATTACATAATGGAAAAAAGAGTGCATAGCGACAAGTTTTGATTTGGAAGTTTTAATAAACATAACGTATGTAAGTACAATGTGGCGTAGGATATTTACCGTACAACTTATGGGGGTATACTCGTATGTATGAGATTCTGTGAGTGTGTCTTGTTTATAGTTTGCTTGATTTTCTGGGACTTTTAATCTTATTTTGAAGTGTTTTTTTTTTTAATTGAGAGACCGTTAGTATATTTTATTTTTCTAATGCCTTCAGATACTTAGTTTATTGAAAATTTTTATTCCTTGATGTCTGTAATGATTAAAGTTTGTCGTATATGTGGTATTACACCCGTATATTCAACATTTATGTATAATTACAAAAGCGTTTCAAAACATTATCCTTTTGTTAATTGTTTTTGTGTTTAATTCGTAGAAATCCATTTAATATTTTTTTTTATTTAATTAAAAAAGATTTACATAAAAAAATCTCTTTTTGTATTAATTTTTTGCAAATAATCTTTAAACTTAGGTAATTACATTTGGGATAGTCTTATTATATGAATTAGTCTCATTATATGAATACCGCACAAGAGTCCCAACTACTCCCAACCGTCTGGAGCCAGTGAAACTATGGCATCCCCAATTGGGGAATGTTGTGAGGCTGAAGGTATTGGGGAGAGGAAGGAGAAGGGGAGGGAAAGTGGGGAAATACCTGGCTATTCAGATCTGGTCACCAAACACGGCTAAAAGCCATTTCAAGCAACGTTTCAATTCTGAATGGCGGTCTTTCACCAGGGCGATACTGAAAGTATCTTCCACTCTGGAACTTGCGCAAATATACTATACATTATTTTTAAATGAATTAATTATGAAACAACACAAGTTAATTAAACAAAATTTACTTGCGCACGCCGGGATTTAAACCCGCGATCTTCGGATTCGTATTCGAGAGCCTTACCCCTCGACGATGGAGGCCGGTATTATTTTATTAATTTCCTTTTCATACTTTTCCAATGAATTACACCAATAGCCTGTTTAAATTAACACGCAGAAAATTCGCCACCAAACTTTATTCTCGCAAAGAATCGCGGTTGTTTGCACACGTGCGAATATCAAATGAATTCTATATCTATAAAAGCAAATCATATTAAGTAAAAATACTTAATGTTTCAAGCAATTTTCCACCCTTGCGTCGTTCTTTCCGCCAACTTTTCCGCACATGAATACTAAAACCTACTTCAAATCTGGAACAGAAAACAAACAAAAGTATTATAGCAATTTCCCTGGCCACAATATAGCCGAGGCCGGTGCAACAATTGCACTAAATGAAATGCAACCACACAATGCGTACTACAGACTGCAAGAGATGCAAAACTCTGCATTTTCTGCTCGGCGGTGCATTTTTCTAGCTGCTTTGTCTGATGCTCCCCTGCCAGCTTTGTTCTTTGTCCATCGCCCATTGTTGGAGGCAACTTATTCATTTGTTGGGGCTGGTCTGTGATTGGTCGCTTCGCTCTGAGAATGTGCGGGTGGAATCTAGAATCACAAAACTATGATTATTATTTATCAATTTTTATAGCGCCGTTTACTAATAAACATCTCACCTCAGTTTGCACTTAACTTGTGCTATATTTTTCGATTTGGTAAACAAAATGCTGTATTGTTTGAGATCATTCTTGGTTTTGTGCTAATTTCAATGAAGCGAGCACTCCACAAAACGTAAAGCACTGTTGACACAATTCATAACAATTAAAAAAAAACAATATTGTAAAAAAAAAACAATTATTTTTTGTCGGATTTCATAAGAAAACCAAAAAAACATGTCACACATCTACTGGGCGCATAGATAACTACATATATCATATTATTATTATATAGGTATATAAGTCTAAGTAGAATTGTTGTTATGCTATGTGCATTTCAACAGAGTTTTACTACACGGCTTTTTTTATGTACTCGTATATAGGCCATTAAAGGAACTGAAAGGCATATTTAACAATTATTTGGGGGCTAACGGTGATTTAAAAAAAAAGTTTTACTCTGTCTACTTTGCAAATATAATGAAATATAAAATACATTTTACATTGAATTAAAAACGACTAATTTACATTGGAACACAAATTTGCCGTTTGGCAAATAAAATTAAGTTATTTATGAAACGGGCAACGCAGCCGTTCCTCTTATTATTTTATAGTAATAAATTTGTTCAGAATTTTTTATTTGACCTTGAAGATGAAAAGTATGATTTAAATTTTTTTTTCATTAATTTTATATTATTTTTATCTCATTCTTTATCTTATATATTTTGTTTGAACTTCTTTTTATAATAATAATTGGATGATTTGTATAGCGCCGTTTTTGTGAAAAATCACCTCAAGGGCGCTATGTGCAATACCCATATTATGGGACGTGTGGAATTGGACCAACCTTCCCACGTCCTGGAATAACAAAACTTTATTTTTATTATTAACAATGTTATTATTAATTACTGGTGTAACTAACTATTCTAGTTTTCTTATTTAATTATATTGTTATTTTATTTTAAACCACTGTATTTAATATGCAAATATCAACATGTTTCAGAAGCTAAGCTCCCCTCTACCTACTAAAAATAATTTTGGTTTTCTATTATTGTGACAGCTGTTTCGGCATTCGAAGACATTTTCAAACTGTGATTTTAAACATTTGCGATAGTGTTTCTGCCTTTTTTTCATCGAAAGTAAGGGTTGCAATAACAAACAAAATGTTACAAATAACAATAATTAATGATTTTCGCATTGCCCCCCAAAAAACATTCAAATCGCCCCCCGGTGGAGCGTAAAACACTGGCTTAGATCTTCGGTTGAATCTTTGATATCGCATTTTTATAATTAGGTCGCTGTTGTGGAGGGTTTGTTCGCACAATTCCGAACGCCTTATGCACTTAGCAATCCCACTAAGCCATTTCTAAACACTTACAATAATGGTAAACAACACAACATATGTTTTAATCTCTCCAGGTTAAGTGGCGGGGGTTGAGTAGCTCGGTAGCCCGGTGATGCTATAGCTGCGTAGCTGCGTAGCTGTGTAGCTCAGTCCCGTAGCTCCGTGGAAAGAAGCTGTGGCACTTTTATCCTATTAGTGCTATTAGCGACCCGAGTGCTGCGGAAGCAGCCCCTTGGATCTTGGATATAGGGGTGTTTCGATTGCATTGTTTGCAGTGTTATCATTTTATTTTTTTTAATTATTATGGTTTTATATTATTAACTTCAGAATGGGTATTACAATGGAATGTATCAATTATTATTTCACACAAGAATCGCAACTGCTCCCAACCGTCTGGAGCCGGTGAGACTATGGCATCCCCAATCAGGGTATGTTGTGAGGCTGAAATGAAACTACCAGAATATATACGATCCATATCGCTAATTGCACTGGCCTGTAGAGCGAATGAACGGTGAAAGGAGTGTAAGAAGAGAGGAAGACATGGCACGATCAAGTAAATCAAATACTTTAGTCGGGCCATGTCAGAAGTCGGAATAATAGAGGAGAATGTATGAGACGATGCATGAATGTGAATGAAGCAAGAAGTGTATGCCAAGATCTAGTTGTTTGGCAGTCCGTCCTCGCTGCCTACCCGTGCGGGGAAACGACGTGATGGTTAGTTAGTTATTAGAAAAAAATACTGTTTTTGTAAAAAGAAGGATATGGGGAGTGGAAGGAAATGGGGAGAGGATGGTGGGGAAGTACTTGGTTATTCAGATCTGGTCACCAAACACGACTAAAGTCATTTCGAGCAGCGTTTCAGTTCTTAATGGTGGTCTTTCACCAGGGCGATACTGATAGAAGGTATCTAGTGTATCTACCACTCTGGAACGTGCCGCAAATATACTATATATAATTTTTATAAGAATGAAATGTGATATAACACATATTAATTAAATAAAATTTGATTGCTCACGCCAAGATTTGAACACGCGACCAACGGATTAATTGTCCACCCTATAAAGAATTTGAATATTTACTCAATTCACCCAGAAGTCAGGAAAAATTGAGTTACTTTAAGGCACACGGACACGCTCACAACAACTTCTAGCTGTTTATTTCTTCAGTGTCGGCGTTCATGAACATTACCTTCAACGCAGAGGTCGGAAATAATACATACAAATTATATAAAGCCTATTTTAAGATATAGATATACAACACAAACGTTAAAGTATATTTTAAACACCTTTACGACAGAAAAAAGCGAGACGATTGCGATTTGTTGGGACCACGGAAGCAAGTCGAGGTGGCTTCGGAACGGCAACAAAATACTGCGAGGGCTGCCGACCCAATTAGACACTCCCTCATTCCCCTGCTAATGGGACAAAATCACTAACGGGGTGGCCGTTGTGTTCGAGACTGATGTTGTGCTCGACCAAAAACAATTGAGATTTTTTGCAGTAGGATCAACAAACGTCGTATCTGAATGCATAAGTTTTATTATTTATAATTGTACGTAGAATTTTTAATCGTTATTTAAAAATGAATACAACAGCGTCACATTAAAACGCCTTGTTTGGTTGGCATCATTGAAAACAAATAAACAAAAAACTGGTATTTAAGGTCCACATTGATAAAAGATAAATAAAAAGGAACTGGAGTTTGAGAATTAATGAAGCATGCTGATTAACAACATTAATGTCATGCACACATGATTCATCTTGACAAATCCCCTTTTTATAAACTAATTTGTTTTTTTTTTATATCCACTAGATACAATAAACATTATGTACACATTATAATTTAAAAAACAACCAATTTCATTTATTTTACGAAATAGTTGTTAATAAGTAAAATTGTATGATCCTCAGTATTCACTTTGACGCACCGGGACTTAAATTATACAAACTTTGACCTCGATTTACTGAAAACTTTCATTTTGTAACACAACCCCTTCATCCACTCGTCTTGAATTATAGATTACCCAGAAAACATGGAGATTTTCAATGTGACATTTCATCACCGTATCTTATATCAACTTTAAGTAGAGAAACCAGGACCAATGTTTTTTCGAAGTAAATTATAAAAGCACGTTTTCTTAATAATATATTTTATTCACACGGATGTGTTATTGAATAATAGATAATTATTTTTCCAGAAGTGCTTGGTAATAGCCATATTCTGGTTTAATGAATTAAAGCAGCCCCGAGAGGATTTTTTCGTCTGAGAGAGTTTCATATGTCTTCTCACGGAATCTCTCAATAGATAATAGTCATTTATCAATAGTAATTTGAACATCTCGGGGTGGCTCTGCAAAATAGAAACAGTATTTTGGCTCTCCTGTGAAGTTGCTAAATATGAGATACGCCTGTTTGTGTTGTGGCCGACGATCTGTACCAATGTGACCAAGGTTTATGTTTTGCGCTACCGTTTCTCACTATTGCCGCAGGCATCGCTATGCATTTAAAGTTGGATAACTCACAAATTTGTTTACGGACATAACATTTTTAGAGTTTTCTTCCATCAAAACCAAGTCCACCTTTTTTTTTCTTTCGAAGTATATTTTTTTATACTTTTAGCACTTAAATCACAATAAAAAGCTTATTTTCTTTACAAGTTGACCGCTTCGAACGACAAACTGATAGTGTTGCCGCGAATGAAGGAGCCACTTACGCTACATAACACCATCATCCATCAACTAAATTTACCACTGCGTTATTACAACCTATGAATGACGGAGTTTATATCCCATAACACCTTATTCCATGTACAAACGCGAAATAGTGTAACACAACCTCTTCTGATATTTCAATATACTGGGATTTATTGAATTTCTCACTGTTTGCGTGAGAATATATGATGGATACACAAAACCTTCATCCATGCAAAATACAATTTTTTTCGAAAATTATAAAATAATCTCTTCATCTACTCGTATCTTCAATTCTTGATTTTGTAACTTCTCTACACTTCTCCACATCATCTCTCCACACACTTTCTTTCTTTTAATTATATAAAGACATATAGATATATAGACAGGCATTTCCGGGTTTCGAATGACCTGACACTTTTTGAGCGTCTCCAGATGCCATCGCACTAGGAGGAAGCTAAATCAAAACTAATCAAAACTACGTAGTATGGAGATCAAATGCTTCGGACACATGGCGAGACAGGGACAATCTAGCACGGTAGTCTAGAACTTTCCTCCCGCAAGAAGCAGAAAACAGGAAGCACCAGGATACGGGAAGTAAGAAGCAGCCGGAAGCAGAAAACAAAAAGCATCGTGAACCGAGAGCTGGGGTGGTACAATCGTATCATATCGTATCGTATTACAACGTTTGTTTTTTTTTTTAATTCTATTATCTGCAATTTAAAAACTTGTTGTCTTTTGTTGTCTGCACTCATTTATTATTATACAAAAATATTAGATATTACACACTTATTTACCAACTAAGAATCATGTTAATCATTTTGTTATCCACTACTTTAAAACTTTTTTCTGTATCATGCACTAAATCATATAAACTGTAAAAAAATATGTAAAAGCACATCAGGACGTTAATAATTAATAAATACATATTAAATAAATTTATGACCGTATGTAAGAAACATCTTTAAAAAGACCAATTTATAGCTAAGATTAATAAGAATAATAATATTTATTTGAAACACACATTATTTTACAAAAATATTTAAGGAGGATTGACTGTCCAACTAGGAACAAATCCCGTTTTAGGACAGTCAAATTGACAAGTTTAGTTCATATTAATATACATGAGAGAATATAAAAGAATCCATGAAGTAAATTAAGGAAAAAAAATAACAATTTGTGATTTTTTTGTTTTTAAAGTATGTTGGGTTTTTTTTTTTTTTTAAATTTATTGTGCTGTATTGTAGAGTAATAATGAATTACATATGAGATATAAAAGTTCAAAGTATAAAGTATAAAAGTTTAAAGTATGATATGCATTTTATAAATTTGTAGGGAAAGAATGAATTACATATGAGATATAAAATTTGAAAGAAAAAGAATAAAAGTGTAAAGTATGAAGAATAAAAGTTTAAAGTATAAGATACTAAAGTATTATATGCATTTTTTAATTATTTGTTTATTATTTATTAATTATTGATTATTTTGGCAGTTTTCCTTGATTGTCTTTTTTTTCCTTTTTACAAAATTATTCACAATATGAATGAAAACCGCTTTTGCGCTTACGTCAAACATATCTAGGCTCTGCTTGCCAAGCGAACTTTAACCGTATTAATTACCTGTGTTATTTTTAATTTAATTACTCTTCTTCGTGTGGTGGAGGAGAGTTGGTGGAGGTCGTAGTGGGATGCTGAAGTTATTCAGCCAGTGACGGCATCGGGAGTCACTTGGTTCAGCACAGATGTTGTGGCATGGGGAAACTGGTGGAGGCAATATTCTTCTACGATGTGTTCTGTTGTTTGAATATGTCCACATTCACAGAGTTCAGTAACCATTGCCTCCATTCGTGCAACAGCGACTGTTACTGCACTGAAAGCGATTCAGTGAGGGAGAAAAAATCTACTATAAAAAGTTTAATATTTTGGTTAGCAACAAAGTGCTTGTTTTTCGACGGCCTACGTGGTCGAGGGGTAAGGCTCTCGACTACGAATCCGAAGGTCGCAGGTTCAAATCCCGGCGTCCCCAAGTAAAATTTTATTTAATTAATTTGTGCTGTTTCACAATTAATTAATTAAAAAATAATATATACTACATTTGCGCACGTTCCAGAGTGGAATATACTCTCAGTATCGCCCTCGTGAAAGACCACCATTCAGAATTGAAACGTTGCTTGAAATGGCTTTTAGAAGTGTTTGATGACCATATCTGAATAGCCAGGTATTTACCCACCTTCCTCTCCCCTTCGCCTTTCCCTCCCCAATACCTTCAGCCACACAATATTCCCCAATTGGGGACGCCATAGTCTCATTGGGTCCAGACGGTTGGGAGCAGTTGGGACTCTGTGGGGTATTCATATAAAAAAACTGCGATTTAGTAACCCGATCTGAACAGTCAGATACATCCGAATTCCCCCCCTCGCCCCTTAAAAAAAACTTCATAACATACCTCAATTAGGGATGCCATAGTCGCACTGGCTCCAAACAGTTGGGACGCTTGTGCGGTATACTCATTAAAAATATATTATAAAAATCACACGATTCAATAATTATTGAAAAGCCAGTTGAAAATATATGCAAGAGCGCATAACATGCAACCAAGATTCCATTATTATTTTTTAATTAACCGTTCTGATTCTAGAAATAATTCAATTTTAATACTCCCCTAGAATTCAAAACGTGACGTTTAAAATCTCTTTCCTTTATGAATAAAGTACGCTAGATCCAAAGCCGAACGCGCCGATTAAAAATTCGATTCATAATTCGAACGCCATCGTTCCATTTTTAAAATCAGGCGATTAGTATTCAAGATGGCTGCCGAATAGCTACATCATCGGATTAGGCGGGAATTAAATCTGACAGTTGGGGCATTATTTCTTCGCAATCTTAGATTTCATTTTCTATGGAGAATTGATCGCATTTTTCTATTATGCTTTAATAATTAGGGATTTAACGGAAGAAAAAAAAATGGTTCCAAAATTTCGCGTCTGGAATTTCAAAATTTCTACTGGATGTTTAAAATATGTTTTCTTCCTTCACAAATTCGATCAATCGTGTAAAAACCCTAAAAACTAACAACTATGTGAATACCGCACACTAGTTCCAACTGCTCGGACCAGTGGAATTAAGGCATCCCCAATTGGGATATGCTGTGAAGCTAAAGAGAGTGTGAAGGGGAAGGATCGGGGCATCAAACACGGCTTAAGCCATTTCAAGGACTATCTAAATAACTAGCCATCACGTTGTTTCCCCCGCAGGGGTAGGCAGAGAGGATGGTTCGCCAAACCACTCGGTCTCGGCACACATATGGCTCAGCTGCATTCACATTCATACATCGTCTCATACATACCCCTCTGTTATTCTGATTCTTGACATGGCCCGACTCCAGTATTTAGTTCACTTCATCGCGCCCCTTCCTCGGGCGTCCTCGAATACTTCTACCATTTACATTCGCGGAATATTTTCTCCTCACACCCTTTCTTCGTTCATTCGTTCTGCATATCCAAACCGTCTAAGCTTCCCTTAATCTTAGTCATTAATCTTACATCGGCTCTGTATTATTTGCGAATCTCAACATTTTTCACGCGCTCATCCATGGTTTTACACATCATCCACACATTCGACTGAGGGATCTCATTTCTACAGCACTCAGTTTACTTTCAACTTTCCTCTGCCAGTTCCGTGCCTCACTGCCATACATCAGGGTTGATATCGGCACTCAACTGTTGTTAGGCCACATTGCGGCGACTTGCTCATGATTTTATTTACTCACGCAATTTTAATTTGGGCGGTGTTAAAAATGATTTATTACCGGTAAATCTGATTTACTTAGAAAATAATTTAAAATCCTTTATTTTTGAGGTACTTACATTTATAATGTGTTTTCCCCGCAATAAATGACGTGTTGGGTACTTTGTGTTCCCTTAATTGATTTGTAATAACATGAATGCTATTGAAATGTGTTATATTGTTTGGGTCGCGTAAACATACTGAGAAGTGGGGAATAAATTATTTTACTTATTTTACTTAATAAATTTAATATAGAGATCATTCGTCAGTTTATTAATTTAAAATTGTTCAAGTAAATTTAATCTAAGATCCTTTCTTTCTAATTGTAAGGGTTTATGCTCGTTGTTGTCAGGCGGGCGTGATTATTCACTAAGAGATGTTCTGCGAATTTTGAAAAGGTACTTTTATTATTATAAATATGGCGTAACCGCAGTTTGAAAATGGCGTTGAACGCCGAAACAGCTGTCACAATAATAAAAAAATGAAATACTTGCAGAACATAATAATAACATTATTAAATTTTAAATACATTAAATTTAAAAAGAATTAAATGGGGTTCTAATGGATGGACACCAAATGGAACTTGTTTAATGCTGGGGGTTTTATCAGGAAGAGAGATAAAAATGGCAAGCCATAGATTATATAAACAAGTCTCCCTTTGTGTTCGTGAAAGCGTATTATGTATATATCAATATATGAACATAGTGCTGACATCTATCGTAATATAATAAAATTAATTATTGTGCTTCCACGGCACAAGTGTCGTGTGGCTTAGCTAAAAGAGTTTTTAACCGACTCCTTGCTATATTCATACATACTTCGTTCATCTTTGAGACGAGAGACTGTAAATCTTCCATACTGTTAGTAATCAGCGCCACTTCAGCAGCATACAACAGGCAACATACATATCTGTACCGATTTAAAAGTAGTCCTAGACAGGCCGATCAACTGAAAGTTTGATATTTATATATTAAACAGAGGTGTAAACAAAAAAATTGGTCACGAAATAATTGCTATATTTCCATGTTTGATCTATTTCTATGAATGTAATGGAAAATTGTGCCTGTCGGGCACACGGAGACGACCACAACACGCTTCTATCGGTTTATCTCTTGGAAGCAGTAGCGATTCGTGGTCCTTTTAATTGGGGGTTCAATCGGAAATTCACGAGATGATATTATATTTCTTCAAAAACGTACTTGTCCTTCGGCAAGTCGTCGAATACAGCGGCAGTCACATAATTTAAATAAATTTAGTGGGAAGGGTACTATAATAACTTTCGACTTTCGTAACTTAAAGTCTTATCTAAAAATGGGTTGATGTTCTAATACGAAAACAAAAATATGCATCATAATCTGTTCGTTTCACTAGTAGATTTACAAATAGCAAATGATTAGAGAAATGCAGGAACGAAAAAAAACTTACATATATTTATTACTAAGTATAGGAAATAAAATAATAATATATAATTTGCATTCTTATTGTGCAAAGTTCAGCTAGCCGGCAAAGTGACCGATAGGAGGCCATCTCATTGACACTCGTCATACATACGAGGTCACGTGTCTTTAAACATTCCTTCGTTAGCGCTGGGCACAAACTTCAACATGGTTCGGACTAGGTTATTTAATTTCACAGTCAGGGAGATTGTTCATATTGTTTTGTATGAAGTATTTGCTTGGGATCATGATACCATATGTGCTGAATCCATTTTAGAAGCGGATTTTTAACGGCGCCCTGTAAACAGCGTTATAAACAATGTGTTTATATTATAATGCAAGTTAGTCTTATGTTTTCATATATTTAATGGGAGTTCACTGCACAATCGCTATGTAGATAAAACCGCCACTGTCTGGATGTAACAAGCCAATCAAATGGAAAGAGTCTTTTTATGTATTTCTGTTAACATAATGACAGAGCGAAGGCTTTTGCTAATTTAGTCCCTCTAATTTCGGGATATTTTTCTATCACTCGTAATGAACTCCTTTATGTTACGAAAAGTGGGCCTTAACTTAGACGAATGAAATATAATGGATGAGTTATGCTTTGAATTGCCGAGGGAGGTTGGGAGGCCAGGAGGTCGGGTAGGGACGTACGACTGGGTGCCATCAAATACGACTTTCCGGTAACCGTATGGTGATAACGTAAAATTTCCGGAAACTTTTTGTTACGTGTCTTCATGTCTATTGGATTTTTGTGGATCTTTCAAAGGTGACTTTATATCTGTCGTAAGAATCATTGATAAAAAATACGGTTCAAACATCGACGAAATATACAATTATTACACATCGATGGGTGCAAACATTAGGTAGGTGGAAAAGTTCAAGAGGCAATATGAGAACATAAATATTATTATTTTATATGATGTTGGAAGTAACTGCAATAACAGTTTTCCACACAATTTAGGAAACTATTTACACTAGGATAAATTAAAGGATAAAATTATATTTGTTTTGTTTTCACACCTCCCCCCCCCCACCCTCGAGATGCCTTTTTATTTCTATGTGACACCCACAACAGTGTCCTACGGAGCACATACAGGGGAACTGTATCGTCACCCGATTGGGCAACGTTGTCAGGCGGATTAAGGAGGGGGCTGTAGGAAGGGATTTGTTAATACGGGCCTTGAAGAAGCCCGGATTAAATGCAGGAGGAAAGACAGTTGCCGGTAGCACGTTCCACATACGAGCCGACTTTCACAAAAACCATTTGGCGAAACGACCGGTTCTCGTGAAGCAAGATCAACTGTGAACGGGTGTTCCGCTTGCGTCCGTCGGAGGGGATCAACGCTGCTAGCTCCTTCGAGCTGCCTCCATTGATATATCTCTAGAACAGACTCAGAATACCACCTACTCGTATATTGCATCAGTGCATTAGAGATGGCAATCGATCTGTTAGCAACGGATTATCAATCAGACGAACCGCCCTCCTTTGCCCAAAATTAAGCAGCTTTATCAAGTATTTGGGAGCTCCAGTCCAGAGGCTACTTCCAAATTCAACTGTTGGATGTACTTGAGATTTGTATAGGGTTAACAATTTGTCACTATTGAAGAATCTGCTAGCCCTAAACAAGACGCCCAGTTTCTTGTAGGCCAGATTAAAAAGGAAATAATTCACAAATACTACACAATTTTTTTTACTCAATAAACATAATCTTTTTACCTGCAACATTAATATCTTACCTGACTTATTTCTTAATATAACAAAATATTTAATGTGAAAGGTTTGGATCAGTTTCTATCAAATTTATCAATTTTTTGAAAGAAAGTCGATGATAACTCGCGATCAAACAGATATTGATCAAAGGCGGTTGGATATAATGCCGTTACAAATGGTCTCCGGTCGTGCGTTAATGCTTGCTTATTTGTAGGTGGCGGACAGA
Organism: Halesus radiatus; assembly: GCA_022606495.2. Taxonomy (NCBI): domain Eukaryota; kingdom Metazoa; phylum Arthropoda; class Insecta; order Trichoptera; family Limnephilidae; genus Halesus; species Halesus radiatus. The sequence goes on along the minus strand of JAHDVE020004655.1, from coordinate 22,611 downwards.
AATATACTGAAGTTTGCTCCTAGGTGGCAATACAACCCGGCAATTACTTGACGGCAGTAATTCCCAACAAAGATCCCAAACGGTTCTGCTGTCGCAGGTTTTCTACCCCTGTAAAATTCTATGGCTACATCTAAAACATGATTTTATTTAGCCCGCAGGACACGGCAGGGATAGGAAAATACTTAACATTATAATAATAAACAGATAATCATCATATTTACGATTTCTAATCAAAATTTTACGGCCTCTGTCAATACAAAATGGGCCCCTAGCCCACTTCTTCCTTTCCACAGTGTAACCTCATTAAGCCGATATGTATTCACCGACACGAAACGCTGTAATGAGGTGTACACTGTACAGTGTAACGTTGGTATAAGGCCCATCTTGTTACTACCCGATACTTGTTAAAAGAATTCAAAGTAAGGAAGAAATTAAAAATCTGCACTAAGTTGCTGTGATTCTCGATAATTATCTCAACAGTGGAACCTCGTTAAAACGAATGATTATTATTATATGTACTTTTGTGAGATATTTTGAATCAATTTTGTTAATCTTTATTGCTGTACAAATGCTTGAAAAGCTGGGTATCTTTTTACAGACTGTAAAAGCTGTCGCCAGTAATACATATACTGGGCTACGCAGAACTGTCATCCAGAAGGGATGCCGGAAACTCAAATAACTAACTATTAACCCGCAGAGGTAGGCAGAGAGGATGGGCTGAAGCACAACTCTGTCAACGAAATCAAGTATTTATTTTACTTGATCGTGCCACATTCTGGGTTTTCTCCGACTTCTCTTCCACTTACTTACGCTTAATAATAATAATAATTGGGTTACTTCTATAGCGCCGTTTTCATGGGAAAATCACCTCAAGGGCTCCATTTATTTGCTGATACTTTCTTTACGTATCCAAACCATATAAGCAATTCTTTATTAATTTTGTTAAAAAACCCAAAAAATATCTGGAAATCTGTTTTTTTGTTTGATAAATAAATAAATTACTTCTTCAATGAACGTAAAATTACTTTGTAGTGTCATTTTTAATAAAATTAATAAGTTATATTTTGTATAAATCACTATTTAATGTATAAATATCAACATGTTTCGGAAGTATACTTTGCACCATGATCAGGGAAGCTTCGCTTCTGAAACATGTTGATATTTATACATTAAATAGTATGGTGATCTAATGTCTCCATTAAATATCATGTATTTTATAAATAAATACACATAATCGATAGTAAAAAAAAAGCGGAAGATGATAATGAAATGGCCGTTTTCAAATATTCAATGTACAATTCATACCGGAACATGTAAACTTACACACAGCCCACCTTTGGTCATATTGAAATGCTCGCCACTGGTACGTTTAATTAAAATGGAATTTACCCGCATTTTTATAATCGACTAGCGCTGTATCGCCGGATTTCAATTTGTGGGAATTAGATAAGGCTTGTCTAGTCCAGGGCAGCCCAACTGATATTCTGGATTGCGATCTTCAAATTGCCGCTGGCTGCAAGTGACGTTTAAATGGTGGATACTCTTTCTTTGCAAAGCGGTCCATGATTCTCAACCTAAGTATTTTAATGCAGCGGTTCTCAAATAAAAGAATACTTTTCTCTAAAAAACTATTTTTCATAATTCTAAATGCAGTTTTCTTGAAAAATCATAACAATGAGCACATACTCGTATGTAAAACTAAATAAAGCTTTCATACCTCTTAGTAGTACTTATTTTTATTATTATTATCAGACAGTTTTTACAGCACGGTTTAGCAGAAATCCTATTTTTTCTCATATCTATCATAGATAGGATAGACTGCCACACAACTCTGTCTCGGTACACACTCCTTGCTTCATTCACATTCATAGATACTCTTGACATTGTTGCATAACAATTCAACACACATATGAAGGTCTATTCACATCTACTAGCACCGCGCAGAGCAGAACAGTACAGTACAGACACGGCACAGACACAGTATGGACACGAGTATGGCTGTCGACGTGTCGACTGAACCTTCAACTGAGCGTTAGCGTCCGCCACATGTTTGAGGATTTTATAATCCTATTCCCACATTTATTATTATTTTATAACCTAAATTCCCTGACCAATTCAATCCATTTATCATTATCCATCTTCTCGGTTTTAGCAATATCTGCGTCTAATGACGCCAACTGACGAAGATGGCGGTGCTAACAGTATTTGTTCATACTAACTGCGCAGGCGCAGACGCCACCAGTAGTCACCAGCACAGTCAAAATATTCTAGCCCACAATCTCGGCCGGAACGCGCCAATACGTTACGCTTACATACGCTGTAATGTAATGTGCTAATAGATAATATAAGCAAGTAATAACCCGGTTCACAATTTTTTTTCAAATTTCTATATAAATAAAAGGAAAATACATATAAAAACATTAACATATATTTAACATGTGTAGTTTATTATATTTTCATTAATTTAGAACGCTTTTACCTGAAATTTCGGGGTTTTGGCATAGGTACTTTACAAACATCGAAATTTCAGTAATTCGGATCATTTAATAGCATTATTATGCGACAAATAACGCACTAATAATGTTTAAAGGATTGACTTTCTTTAATGTCAAAACTACGCAAATATCGATATTTTATATAACCGGAACCGCAGTTAAGTCAAAGGTCTTTAAGCCTAAGGATAAGTACAATATCTTATTCAATTTTTAATTATTAATTATTTTCATTGGGATTTAAAAACCTCATTTTAATATTTAATCGTAATTGTTGTAGAAAATAATATTAACGTAACCCAAATGAAACATGAAAACGGAAAAAAAGGACAGAAAATAAAAAGATTTCAGACGCATCTGGGACTCGAACCCAGGACCTCTACATATCCGGGGCAACCGTTTAACCAACTTAGCTAATGAGACAGTTCAATTTATGTCATCTTCATCGATATCATATCGCAAATTCAAGATTAGTTAATAATATTATTTTCCATTTTAATCCCATACTATTGGCAGCAATTTCAATAAAAAATAAGGCCCAATCTGAATAGCTAGTTATACTCTTCAACATATAAATATAAATAGTCAAATATATACAGCGCCGTTTTGTGATAAAATCACTTCATAAGCACTTAACCTTCGTCTTCACAATATCCTTCATTTCCCTGCCCCCTTCGGTCTCACAACATACCAACATGCCAATCGTGAACACCATACTGGACCCCAAAGGCTCAGGGCAGCTGGAACCCTTGTTCGGTATTCAAAACATACCAATCGGGAACACGATACTGGTCCCCACAGGCTCTGGGCAGCTCGGACTCTTGTTTGGTATTCACTTTAAAAAAACTCTTATAAAGTCCAGTTCGAACAAGACGGTTCCATCAAAAATTATACAAACCCGCATCAATTAAGAACGATCGTACCAAATAGTTTGGAATGGCTGGTTAAGTGTTGTCCATTACTGTCCAAGTCAAACCAAAAGCCTACCTTAGCAACTCCATATCACGGAGGAGAGTGGCTCCCTAATTCGGCAACCCCAATCTAACCCCTAATCGTACTGGGGAACGGTAACTGTGGTACGTGAACTACTTCAATTTATTATTTCTATTTTTTTTTTAAGTAGTTACTAGTTATTATCCGGTAAATATTTCAACATTCCTTTTTGGATATACATGGTTTTTTATTATTTTTAGGGGGTATTTCACAACCTCTCAGCAAACTGTTGTCACCACTCGTAGAATAGCGTATGTTTGACTATAAACTAACTGATGTAGACGGCGGTGCCTGGGGTGATTAATAGTTTGGAGTAAAGATTTATAATCCCTAACCATACCCCTACTCCTATCCCTACTCCAACTGCTACTCCCTCCCCGTACCCAGTAATTTTCCTCTTATTTTGAACGTCAAGTGAGAAAATTTCAAGAAGTACCAAAATTTGGCATTGAGGGTGGGAAAGGGGTATGGGGTTAGTTTTTCCTCCTTCCTCTTTTTTGTAGGTCAAGTATGCAAAATTTCATCAAGTTAACAATAAAACTATAGATTTGTATATAAAACAAACACACCGCCCGCCCGGGACATTCTTCTTTATATAATAGAGAAGAAGATAGATTATGAGTTATTCTACGTCAGCGCAAACCGTTACGCCATCATTTCTTATAGTAGATTAGTATTATCGACTAATTTAGTACATATTTGTTTGTTTTGTTTGACGACACATTTTGTCCAGTCAGCAGAGATACAGCCTTTGCTTTGCAAAAGGTGAGGTAAATAATTTATTTATTTTATAATGACTAAAAAATATCCGAGTTTTCTACCTTGAGTGACCTCCGCGTCAGCCGACACCTTGGATGAAAGGTGCCTCTATCGCCATTTCGATCTGTGTTCGCGAAACAGGAATATCTGTAGATTAGATCTACTGGTATAATATAATTTTTTTGTTAAACTCTGTTTACTCTACCAAGTGATAAATGTGGAAATGAGTCCTCAAAATTATTATTGTTATGTAATGAATAGCCATAAATAATTAAATAAAGCAACAAAAAGGGGTAATTTAAATTTTATTTATTAAATATCTCCTTTCTGGCGATGTTATAAGAGAATTTTATCTCATTTTATTTTGTCTAAAACAATTTTGTTATAGGATCAAAACTGTTGAGTTATTTTTTTTTTTTTTTAATTTTTGGCACCTTTCATCGATGGCGGCTAACGCGAAGGTCGAAAACTTGGATTTTTTCAGGGTTTCCTTAATAATATAAAAACAAAAAATCTTTTTATTTATTTTTTTTATTTTTTCACGATTATTATTTTTTTTCTTGAATAAAATATCTGTCCCTTTCTCTCGATTCCTTTGTTATTGTAAACTATTGCTATGTCACTGTCCTTTTATTCTAATTTAAAATTGTCTCTGCCCTGCATATATATATATATATCCCTGGGTCAAGTGAACACCAATATATTGAAATATGTTTTGTTAAATATGTGCAGAACCTTAATTATATTGTTTTTTTTCCTTTTCGCCTTGTTAGTTCCTATCTTTATGCTCGCATTGTTTTTATTTTACAGTAAGCCACACAGAAGGCCCTGAGGGAAATAATTTCCCGCAAGGCCTATATCATCTTTGGGGATGCTGTGTGGGGGGTCTTTTAGAGGATAGGGTGGAATGAACATGGGTCTTGAAGATACCCATGTTGTAGGAGGGAGGAAACACAGAGTCGTGGAAACGACCCGTTCTCATGTGAAAAATGTCAACCGTGTTGGGCGCGTTCGGTGTGTTTCCCAACTATGCACCGGTGCCGAAGGAATCAATGACGCTATCCTTCAGAGCATCTTCCATTCAAATACCAGTAGAACAAGGACAGCATTCCCACTTGACGTATGTTCCCCAAAGATTGCAACCCGTTTGTTAATATAGGTGAATCTATCAAACAGACGGCACGTTTCTGCGCTGAGTCAGGGTTACTTTCAGATATTTTAGGGGTCCCGATCAGAGGTGGCTACCAAATTCTACAGTGGGGCGCAGTTATGTACTATGAAACTATCTACGGGATCTGTAGGTACATTACCCCCAGCTTCCGAGAGGCTAACTTTACTCTGGCTTCGATGGAGCCCCCATACCTGATCTGGTCACTTAGGGTTACACCAAGCTGTTTTTTATAATCACCGTATTCAATGTATTCCTAGAACATTGGTTTGTGTATATGTCTGGTATCTATATATATATAAATCGTCCTTTGTCCGTTTGTCCTCGATGTTCTCGAAAATCACTGGACCGGTTTCCCTGAAAATAGCACAGTTTTTTTTTATTAGTTTAGTGCCGGGAAGGTTTAGAAAGTAGCTTGAATGAAATCCAATATGTAAAACTGTTGCTATAACGTTTTAAAATTAGTGTGAAAAACATTGAACCCGTCATGTTTTATTTAGGTTAGCTCATAGATATAACACTCTGGTTAGCCACAGATTACATATTCAAAAGAAGGTTTTTTTGGTAGAATATTTTCAAAATGAAAACTCGAGTAGGACCTACCTACTTAAGAACTTTATGATTTAGACATATTTTGAAAAAATAAACGCTTGGAATGAAATAAAAAATTCAAATGAATGTTTATTTATTTGGAGATAGTTACTTTCGCTGTCAAATCAATGATAGCACCCTAATGACAAGCAAGAATTCACAACTTCATAACTTTATTCCAAATCCCGAGCAAGGCCGGGTACACATCAGCTAGTCTTATATATTATTTAGATGTTTGTAAATGCTCATTAACTGTAAATAAAGAAATAAATATTAATTGATAAACTAAAGTTTTTTTAAGACAAGATTTTTGTGCATAGCGCAAAGGGTAATAATTATTTTTATAAACAATAATTATTAGCCTGAAACACTCATCCAAATTGAAAAAAACCTTTCCGAGAAAAGATAAATGTCGCCGACAGGACAATAATTACTAGTAATTATTGAATGAAACACTAGTATATATTGATTAACTTGGCGGGTTTGCGATAAGCCGACGTAGCTCAACGGTGGAGCATCTGACCGGCAATCAGAAGGGTGCAGGTTCGTGTCCTGTTGGCGACATTTATCTTTTCTCGGAAAGGTTTTTTTCAATTTGGATGAGTGTTTCAGGCTAATAATTATTGTTTATAAAAATAAAGAAATAAATAATTAAATAAGCGCTCACTATGTATTTTTTGGTCGGTTTGGTTGTACCGTGATAAAGTTTAGGCTGAGCGAAACAAATCTGTTAAATAAATTCCGTGGTTTTAAACAAACTTGTTTTTTATTTCGTTTAATTTCTTTGCTAGTGATTTTAGTGACATTTATTACGAAACTATTGTCTATAATTTGTATTTATAATTGCTCGAAAGATGTTTTATAAGACGTTGTTGGCCGAATCCAACAAACACGAGCCGCTCCCAATTAAGAAATAAATAATTAATCATTCAAAAGGACAAAATAAACTGTACGAAGTCAATTGTAACTATAATAGTGCGTTCGGGCCTTTTCATCATTGTTCAAGTATTAATCGACTTACTTGGTAAATAGGAGAGGCTCAGTGTGTGGTAACGGTAAACGATTTAAAATCCCTTTTTTTCAATAACGTGTGGCAGCGCCCAACTGAAAAAAAATGTACATGACTGTAAATTTTCATACAAAAAAATAATTTTAAACACTCGAAAGTAAAACACAAAAATCTTTCAACAGAGATGATTGAAATTAGTTCACGATTTAAAAAATATATATATATATGTATCCGCACAAGAGTCCCAATCCGAACAATGGCATCACGAATTGGGGAATGTTGTGAGGCTGTAGGTATTGGGGAAGGGAAGGAGAAGAGGAAGAGGAAGGTGGGTAAATACCTGGCTATTCAGATCTGGTCACCAAACACGGCTAACAGCCATTTCAAGCAACGTTTCAATTCTGAATGATGATCTTTCACCAGGCGATACTGAGAGTATCTTCCACTCTGTAACGTGCGCAAATATACTATATATTATTTTTAAATGAATTAATTGTGAACCAGCGCACATTAATTAAACAAAATTTTCTTGCGCACGCTGGGATTCGAACCCGCGACCTTCGGAATCGTAGTAGAGAGCCTTACCCCTCGATCATGGAGGCCGTCAAATCACGATTTTCAGCTACTACAACATCAATAACATCGTATTTCTCAATGTTAGCACTCTAGCTCACTCAAAAGTCACGAGCCGCCACTGCCTACTGTCTATACCCATTATAAACACTATGCTTAGCTAGAAAAGCTCGGGAGATTTGTATTCCCAAAATAAACAGGAATATTGTGACCACAGTATCACACTGATGCATTGTGTGCATTCTGGACGTTTTAAATGGAATTATTCCATGAGGCTGAACTGTTAGATATAAGAAAAAATTATTGTTTACAGTGCCTAAAATATATATTTTCAAAAAAAAAGGAAATCGCTCTAGTAACAGAATAAATAACGAACTTGAAGTACACCTCTGTGTAAAACTAGTCTTGCGCAGAGACATGCTTTTTTTATTGCTCCAAAAATTTATAATTTCTACAGAATGTAAGTATCCAAACATATCGTCTTTAAGCACACACAAAAAATGTTATAAAAAACTGGATTAAAACCAAATAGATCAACCTTTTCCTGCTATAATTGTATATTTTCGCCATTTCCCACTTTTTCTAATTTAACTTACAATTTTGATTTAACTTACCTTCAACATCCATGTATTAATACAAATATACTAATAAACTGCCACTAACTGATACCAGGGGCTGATCCCGTTCTTTTTAAGGAAGTTTCCTTACATTTTTCCTTAGGGTTAAAGACTTCTTGATTAACTGCGGAATTCCGGTGAGACATAGTAAAAATATCCTAAATAGATTGTCAAGAGATTATTTGAAAACACAAATTGATGAAATATCTTCAAAATATCATAAATAAGCCCTTTAAAGAAGAATCACGTTTTATAAAAAGGTACCTACCTCATTAGATAGTAATGACCTTTTTTTTTCTAGTTCTAAAGTGAATTTCAATATTTTTCACACGATCATACATGGTTTTACCACACATTCGTCTCAGAGATCTCATTTCTACGGCATTCAGTTTACTTTCATCCTTCTTCTGCCAATTCCATGCCTCACTGCCATACATCAGGGTTGGTATCAGCACTCCATTGTGGACTGCTAGCTTCGCTTCTTTGGACAACTTTTGTTACTTTCAGATTACTCATTTACTCATAAGATTAAGAAAGGGACGCCTAGATGGTTTGGGCATGTGGAGCGAATGAACGAAGAAAGGAGTGTAAGAAAAATGTATGACGCAAATGTGAATGGAAGAAGAAGCCGGGGACACCCGAGGAAGACATGGCACGATCGAGTGAATCAAATACTTGAGTCGGGCCATGTCAGAAGTCGGAATAATAGAAGAGAATGTATGAGACGATGTATGAATGTGAATGAAGCAAGAAGTGTATGCCAAGATCGAGTTGTTTGGCGGTCCGTCCTCTCTGCCTACCCCTGCGGGGAAACGGCGTGATGGTTAGTTAGTTAGTTCTAAAAGTGACATTTGAATTTGTACCGACCGAAGAGATGGGTCATTCCACTTATTTTAAAAATTCGGTTCCAATTCCGAGTTTAGCACATGGACTCGATTCCTCGGACTCGGTGTTCTTTCCTTTCGGTCCGCCGTTCCGGAATCAAAAATCGTTCATATTACACTAATGAATATGGACGCCTTTCGTTTCTGACTCCAATCCAAAACCTTCGAAACGAGTGAATCCGGATTTGCCAACTCAGAGTGAGTCCACCGCCTTCAGAATCGAATTCATTGGACTCGACCGGTCGTACCGACTCTCTTCAATACCGCGCTTGACGTGAATTGTCAAAGATGTCAACATCTATATAATGTTTAATAATGTTTACTAGCTAATTATGTTTAAAGTAAATAATAACGTAATTGGTAAAATACTTAATATTGAGTTTTCCTCTTGTTAAAACATCGCAAATATTGACATTTTTGATGAATGTCGTTCGCTGAATTTATCTGACAGCTGTCATCCGACAGAACCGGAACCGCAGTTAAGTAAGAAGGCTTTAACCCTAAGGAAAAAGTTAAGGAATCTTCCTTAAAAAGAAGGGAATAGCGCCCCAGGTATACCCACGCACTAGCCTTGCCTATGTGGGATTTTTTGCTTTATATACATTACACGTAGGTTTATGTACTCGTACATGTGTTCAGATGTACATATAATTAAATATTTTAAAAAATGTTTAGAACCTTTGTACCTTGTTTGTGTGAATGTATGTGTGAAAAAAATAATTAATAAATAAAATAACAATTTGACTTCAGAAAAGAAAATTCCGGTTTAAATGAAAAAGTACGTTTTTAAGTATTAATTAATGAATAATTATTTAAAAAATACACAATACATTATGCATTGTATTCCCAAGAGTTAAGAGACTCATTGTGAAACTCGCTTAATTTTTTTTTTTTTTTTACTTGTACATTTGCAGAAATTATTCCAATAACGAACGTGCATTACATTATTAGCCAATGTTCGTTACATACTTATTAGCATTTTGAATTGAACAATGTTCACGTGGAAAATGTCAACATCAGACATTAGTTCATTTAAGAGCATGATCACTCTTCCGAGGAGCATTACTAATGGTAGATTATGTTCTGCATCTCGGAACAAGGAAAGATCTGTGCACGCGCGCTCTTGTAAAATTGTCAGGGACAATGAGATTTTTTTCCAAATTGTCAGGATTGCTGATATGACCATTCAAGAGGTTATAGGTAAGGTAAGGTAGATAAGCGAAGCAGTTGTCCGCTTGCTGGCAAGGCTAGTAATACCCGGCATTCCTGATAATAAGGCTGTTGGATACAACCAGGATAGTACCCGAAGTCTCTAAAATTTCTTTCCAAAATACTGAGTACCAACATAGAGATTGACGGCCTCCATGGTCGAGGGGTAAGGCTCTCGACTACGAATCCGAAGGTCGCGGGTTCAAATCCCGGCGTGCGCAAGTAAATTTTATTTAATTAATTTGTGTTGTTTCACAATTAATTAATTTAAAAATAATATATAGTATATTTGCGCACGTTCCAGAGTGGAAGATACTCTCAGTATCGCCCTGGTGAAAGACCACCATTCAGAATTGAAACGTTGCTTGAAATGGCTTTTAGCCGTGTTTGGTGACCAGATCTGAATAGCCAGGTATTTCCCCACCTTCCCTTCCCTTCTCCTTCCCCTCCCCAATACCTTCAGCCTCACAACATTCCCCAATTGGGAATGCCATAGTCTCACTGGCTCCAGACGGTTGGGAGCAGTTGGGACTCTTGTAAAAAGTTGGGTATTCATGTAAAAAAAAAATAAAAAATAAAGAGATATATAAATAGAGTTAACGTTCCTTGCAAAATCACTCTAAAAAGGGGGGGGTGAAGCGGTTGTCGATGTCGATTAAATCCTTCCGACCGCGAACGAACGGAACGCACCGCTGGAATTTTTCTTGCCGGCGGCGCGTGCCGACTTCCAATGCTCTTTGAGTTTGTAAGCAATAAAAAGGCCAATATACAGTATATTGATAATGATAAAACCGATGAAAGGTTACACTAATTATTTATTTTATTATAGTTATTTTATTTTAGTTACTTTTCTATTTATTTCTAGAACGACTTGTGCAGTCACGTAGACATTTTACAATAATCTTTGGAGATCTATACCCGGCGAGCGCTTGTAATCAACTGAGGCCCGTGTTATCTCAATGTAGTCAATTGACCTCATTTATGTTTCCCATATTTCGAACACTGATATTTACTCCATTTCTATACATCAATGCGTACCAAGCTATAGTACAGTAAGCGAACCACAGCAGAGTTAGAAAATTGTCTGGAATTGTTGAAGCACAAATCCCAGCATTCCCAAGGCCCTGCTGCATAACGTCTGTATATGAACATGGATAATATCCTCTCGTCCCCATATATGGTAACAGAATCAGGTATTAATACCGAACACACTGTAAAACTTTTCGAATATTCAAATACGATCAACGTTTACATTTGTTGTCCTTTATTCGCTTAAAACAATAAAAAGGTATAAGCAAGACAACAGGCTGTTTCTCAGTAACGTTTCGCAAAGACATCATTCACAAATATAATGAAATGTAATGGAATGTTGTTCAATATCAGGTTATGTTCTGATTTTTGTAAATAGTTACATCTTGTCTCACACATAAACACTTTCCATTGTTGTGTAAATTATCGCTGAAAACAAGAGCATTACATCATTTTTTAAAAATGTAAATATGTTAGTTGTACCCCTCTATTCCTAAACCATAGATGTTAGTCATACAACAATATTGTTTACAAGACCCACCTGTTCATAAATATGTTTGTCACTACTTTCAATTCACCAGCTATAAGTCTTAGATGTAATTCCCTACTTATAAGTCTCAATTAGTTAGTTTCTAGATCACTAGTTATAAATTTTAGTTGTAAGTCATTACCATTAGTAATAAATCTTAAATGTAAGTTATTAGATATATCTACGAGTAAGTCTAAGTGGTTGGATAAATTATGTTGTAAAGCGCCCTTGAGGCGATTTTCCCATGAAGTCAGCGGTATGGAAATAATCAATTTATTATTATTACTATTAATCAACTTTTTAGAAATTTTATATGTACTTTTTCGCAGGTACAATGTGATGATTCAGATATAAAATTGTAATTTTTGGCAGCCCTGCCAATAATAGGTACCTACACATAATCCCGTATAGCCCCGCTCACCTTGTTTTGGTAATCAAATATGAATGGTTTGGGATACGCCCCTGCTCCCGCTGCTAGGGCTGTACTTCTCTACGTTGAACGTCATGCCCAGTGGCGTGCCGGGGCAAAGGACGAATGGGTTGGGGCCTGTGATACCCCATCCCCACCACTGCCCTTGCCTACCCCGTGGAAACTGTTGATTCTGTATGTCATTATCTTTCTAATAACGAACTGAAATAATAATGTATGTAAAATTTTTGTATTATCTTCTCTATGTCTTAAATGCCAGTATTTCTTTTGTGATTTCGAGTGACACGAGTTCCATACGATTGCGATTTAGGTGACGTCACATTAGTTGCCATTCTCTCCACATTGCTCCACAATGGCGCTGCAAACGGAATAAAATGACGTCAGAGATTAGTTGATCTGTTGGTTTTTATCAATTTTTCAAAACCGATTTAGTATTTGTTTTTTGATTTTCTTTTATTTATTTTATTTTAGTTATTTGTACATTTAAGTTTTCAAAATAACTAATTATAACTCTTATAATATTACATATAGATAATGATAATTTAAAAACTAATGATTTTTTTCTTGTTTAACTTAATGTGTTTTTTACAATCTATTTTAAATGTATTAATTGTTTCACTTTTGATTGGGTCCGGCATTTGTAAGAATAAAAATTTACACTCCGTTATGTTGTGTAACATTTTCCACTTCTAATGATAGCAGTTGGAAAAAATCAAATATTGTCAGATTATTCGTAAACTGGGATGGTTAGTTTCCGTTTATAAAAATATTAAAAAGCTTTAAAGATGATTTGTAAAGGATTGAACTCGATAAATCTTAATAATAATAATACTTAATTTCTATAGCGCAGTTTTATGAAAGTTCACCTCAGGTGCGCTTTACACTAACGGCCGTTCTTCCCAATCCTACTGAGCAACTGTTGAGCCGAAATTTTGCCTTAACACTGCTCAAATGGACAAATTCGCTCTTCCCAACGAAATTCTCGATCAAATTAACGATCAATTTAGGATATCATTTTTTTGTGGATTAAGTTCCCCTCAACAGAAGACTAGTTATAAAAAAGTGTCAACAGGGTGAACAAACGTCACTGAAATGTCAAATGTCATTATTAGTTTACGATCAATTTTACGCTATTCAAATATTGAATAATAAAGATTTGTGCCCGTTCTCGAATGTCAAAATATGTTTTTTGTATGTTTCAAATAAAATTGAAGAGAACCCAACTTATTTAACTAATTATAAGCAACGTTTCACTCATGGAGAAACGTCAAATGTTAAATGTACGAAACGAACAATGTACTTTGTGGCATTATCAAAAGTCAAGTTAACACATTATTTTCAATATATTTTTAAGACTGATGTTTGTAAATTATAAAATGTTGGTTAATGTATTAGTTTTTAATACAAATGATATGCATTCATAATAAATACAATATTAATTGATCTATGTTAATTTTGCATTGAAAGTTTTTACTTTGATGTCACTTTATTGTGTTAAAAGTGGGCAGCGACTATTTTATCGTGTATGAAAGTGGGCGGACACTATTTTATAGTGGGCGGGCACCTCCATAGACAATATAGAATAAAAAATGCTTGTAAACAGGCGAACAGAGCGAATACTTAACAAAACGCTTGGATGATCGGTGCCTCAGATTGATCGTTCGACAAGTTGGGAAGAACGGCCGTAACTAACCTATCGTAATATAATTAGAAAATACGCGATCACTCGCCCACAAACCAGTCAAAACAGAGACGAGGAAGGCAAGAGCACTAAAGCTCTCTAATACTCTCAAACCTAGTGAAGGACAACCATTCCTAATGGATACGATTCTTGAAAAATGTTTAGCCGTGTTTAGTGGCCGGAACTGTATAGTCAGGTACTTCCCAACCTTCCTCCTCCCAACTTCTTTCGTTTCCGACTGCCATCAGCCTCACAGCAAACCTCAATTGGGGATACCATAGTCATATGGACCGGTCAGTGGCTGAGTTGGCATCGCGTCTGGGTCTCACCCAAGCGTCGTGAGTTCAATTCCTCGGCTAGCATCGATAGCTAAGTCCTCCATCACAACACAAGCAACATCTTCCGCTTACCGTGATGGTAGTAGAGGAGATTTTCAAATATTTTCGGGTCATTCGTAACCAAGGAATATTTCCCTTTCTTCAAAAAAAAAAATTTATTAAATTTTTAAAAATTAATATGACTCTGGACAGTTTGGAGCAGTTGGGACTATTGTGCGGTATCCACATTAAAAAGCACCCAAAATAACTTTATTAAAGAAATTTTACAAATTTTCGTTTATTTTTCCGGCACGCCACTGAGCTTTCCCCGTTTCAGCTTTGTGCCGTCGGTGGCCGCAGTGTACACGAGTGTGGGAGAAGCCAACAGCCAGCAGTTAATTGTGTAGAAATGCCGCCTTAAAAATGCATGATACTGCCGAACTGTACTACCAACACCGACAGGGCTACCAACATCGCCATTTTGGCACTGCAATCGCAGTATTACAATAGTAACACCTTACTTCACTGCAAGTGTAGTGTGCGGTAGTGACAAGCATTATTAATATGCCGATGATTTTTTTAAATTTTAATTTCTAATTTTAAACTGCAATACGCGTTCACAGATGGCGCTAATTTTAATATATTAGAAAAGTACGCTTTTAGCATGCAGTTCATGCAACGTTCACATGTGACAAATGTCAACCGTGTGCAAATGTTGGGCAAGCGTATGGCGTGTTTCCCAACTATGCACCGGTGCCGAAGGGATCAATGACGCTGATTCCTCAGAGCATCTTCCATTGAAATACCGGTAGAACAAGGTCAGCGTTCCCATCTGACGTCTGTGCTCCAAAGATTGCAGTCCATTTGGTAAGATAGGCGAATCTATCAAACGGACCGTCCGAAACTTCTTCATCTATCTTCTATTTCTATTGTATAAAGAAGAACGTCCCGGGGGAGCGGTGTGTGTTGTTTTGTATACAAATCTACAGTTTATTTATAGCTTGTTGAAATTTTGTACAGTAGGGGTAGGGAGTAGGAGTAGGAGTAGGGGTAGGGTTAGGGATTACAAAACTTTACTCCGCACTATTAATAACCCCGGGCAATGCCGGATACTTCACCCAGTACAATATATTACTGTAAAACGAATATATACAGTATTTTCATAAGTTTCTAAACTTGTAATAAGTTATTCTATTTCATTTTTCGTATGTACATCCGCCAACAAACAATTCATCTCAATATTTAAAAGAATTCAGTGTTAAAAATCTTGGACTCTTATGGTAGAGAACATTTGATAGTGTTCTTGTAACCGGAGTGTGACATAAGAGAACCACTATGCGGACTGCATACTGCATAGTGGTTCTAGAAGGTATACGAGTATGAAAGCCAGGTTAAGTAGAGCAGGACACTCAACAAAATGGCAGAGTCCCAGATGCGACTGATAACTTTTTATTTTCTGTTGTTTTTTCGGTTTCGTGTTTCATCTAGGACATGTTAATATTATCTTCTTCAATGATTAAATATTACAATGAAAGTTTATAAACTTCAATAAGTTATTAAAAATAAATAAAATATAACAAGTTGACTGAGGAATTGAGACATTTGTGCGCTTCCGACAAATCTCGAAATGATGTTCTAAGATCTTATTTAAAAAACAGCTTTTTAGAAAATCATTTATCTTAGACACCAACTCTGTTCTGTTAGCGGTTCTTAAGCTTTGTTATTCTGATGAAGGTATATTTCTCTCTTGTAAAATGTTATTATGTATTTCTATTGTATGTGTATGTTAGGAGCCTGTACATTTATTTTATGTTATTTCATTTTTTTGTAATAATATGTAGCAAAGATTAACAGTCCCAAAATGATTTGAATTAATAACTCATGCGGGAATGCTACATTGTTGTGTGTCTTTAAATAAATAAAAAAAATAAAAGATTTGGTAGGTTGATCTTATTACGAACCCTACTAGTTTCATACCGTCACTAGTAATATTATTAATTTATATATATATTTAAAAAATCAATATAAGTTTGTTTGTTTGTCCTCGATGTTCTCGAAAATTACTCTAATGGTTTCGCTGAAAATAGCACAGTTTGTTTTTATTAGTTCCGGGAAGGTTTAGAAAGTAGTTTGAATGAAATTCAATATGTAAAACTGTTGCTATGACCTTTTAAAATTAGTATGAAAAACGTTGAACCCGCCATGTTTTATTTAGGTTAGCCCATAGATATAACACTCTGGTTAGCCACAGATTGCATATTCAAAAGAAGGTTTTTTTGGGTAGAATATTTTCCAAATGGAAAACACGAGTAGGTTATCTACTTAAGAAGTTTATGATTTAGATATATTTTGAAAAAATAAACATTTGGAATGAAATAAAATATTCACTTGAATGTTTCTTTATTTGGAGATAGTTACTTTCGCTGTCAAATCAATTGTGGCACCCTAATTACAAGCAAGAATTCACACCTTCATAACTTTATTAAAAACGACGGCCTCCATGGTCGAGGGGGAAGGCTCTCGACTACGAATCCGAAGGTCGCGGGTTCAAATCCCGGCGTGCGCAAGTAAATTTTATTTAATTAATTTGTGTTGTTTCACAATTAATTAAATAAAAATAATATATAGTATACTCTCAGTGTCGCCCTGGTGAAAGACCACCATTCAGAATTGAAGCGTTGCTTGAAATGGCTTTTAGCCGTGTTTAGTGACCAGATCTGAATATCCAGGTATTTCCCCACCTCCCTCTTCCCCTTATCCTTCCCCTCCCCGATACCTTCAGCCTCACAAAATTCCCCAATTGGGAATGCCATAGTCTCACTGGCTCCAGACGTTTGGGAGCAGTTGGGACTCTTTTGCGGTATTCATATAAAAAATTTAAAAATCCCGTGCAAGGCCGGGTACACATCGGCTAGTATGATATAAAAATGACATACCCTCAGGTGCATAATTTGAATAACTGTTACAAGATTTACACCGTTCAATGAATAATCGAAATACATTTTGTCTTTTGATTTTGAAGAATCTAATTTAATTTTAGAATATTGAAGTAAAAAGATGATTATAAATGACCAACGATACACCAAGAAACTCGAAGAAATTCTAATAACCAACCAAAAAACATACGCCCAAGTCTGTGACAATAAGAAACCAGCGGACACGAAATTCAACATTGAACCGAAATACTCAATTTTATTAACATCTAACACCTTAAACGCCGAGAGCATAAAAACAAAAGTTCAAAAAAATATTGATTTAACTAAAATTAAAGTCGGAGTCAACGGAGTTAAAAAGATTGGCGATAAAAAATGATAATTTCATGCCAAAAAAAAGAAGATGCAGAAATATTAACCATTGAAATAAATAAGATAACTGGAAAGGAGATTTCGGCGGAAGAAATAAAAAAAAAGAAACCGTTCTTGACGTTAAAAAGGCTTCAATGCCAATTGACTGAAGAGGATATTATACAACAAAATCAAGAATTAAATCAAGAAGACAAAAATAATATTAAACTTATTAAAGAGTTAAAAAACAAATATAATGAAGGTAAAGAAAACGATACCACAAACTACATTATACAAACAACCGGAAAATTAAGAAGAATATTATTAGACAAAAAATAAATAAATATAAAATTCCAACGAGTGTACGTCGAAGATTGTAACCCACTCACACAATGCTATCACTGCCTTAAGTTCGGCCATACAGCCCAAAGATGTCTCGACAGGACGCAGCCACCCATTTGCCCCCATTGTACTAAGGAACATATACTCTCGAAATGCGAAAACAGAGAAATAAACCCAATTTGCAACAATTGCTGTGTGCAAAATAAAAGATTTAATTTGAACTATTCCACACAACACCGGGTTGACAGTATAAAATGTCTTTACCGGCAAAAAATGCTTCAAATTGCTAGAGAGCGCATCGACTATGAATAAATATGGTAAATTATATCTCCTCATACTAACTTCAAAATGACTGATTTTATATGTAATGCTTTACATAAAAAAAAATTTATAGAAGAAAGATTATACCACTCCATAAGAGATTTAAATCTAATTTGCTCTGATAAAGGATTTACCTTATTTCATACTAATATAAGAAGTATCGAAAAGAACTTGGATGAATTAATAATATCTTTAAAAGCATTAAATTATTTTCCGGACGTTATAGTGTTAACAGAAACACATTCCGCCGGCGAACTGAATTATAATCTTCCGGGATTCTCTTTCCATACAACAACAACAAAGTTAAACAAAAACAGTGGTATTGCAATATTCATATCTAACCGCTATAATGTACTCAACATTAAAGAAATATACAATATTCATAATGTAAACCTATTAAATATTGAGTTTAAAGACCAAAATAAATATTATAATATTATTTCCGTTTATCGCACTCATGCATCAGTAATATCACAATTTATAAATGAATTAAAAAATATATTATTAAATTTTAGAAATAAAAATAATATTATTGTTGGAGATATGAACTTAAATATTGCAAAAGAATACTCTAGTAAGGATAAAGATAATTATCTAAACATGTTAGCGGAACTTAATTATTTACCGTGCATAAATTCATATACTAGAAACGTTCGAGGTCAACGACCTTCATATTTAGATCATATATTTACAAATATTTCTGATATCCAAAATATTATATCCGCTGTCATTCATACAACTATCACTGATCATTATTCATGTATATTCAATTATAAATTCTGTAATCCAACTTTTCCACCATTTAAACAAGAAAATGTTTCAAAAAAAGTACTTAACATGGATACGTTAAAATGTAAATTAGAAGTAGAAAATTGGCTTGATTTATATCAATGTAATGATGTCAATGTTTGTTGTAAAATGTTTGAAGAAAAATTATCTAAATTCATAAATGACTCAACAAATAATGTCATATCCAAATCCAAACTACCTAACCTCAAACCTATAAAACCATGGATAACTCACGGTTTAATAGTATCCGTACGTCATAAGCAAGCTCTTTATAGATTAACTAATCAACAACCAAATAATGAACATTTACAGAAACATTTTAAAGCATATAAAAATAAACTCTCATATATCATAAAACATACAAAAGAAAGCTATTACAAACAGAAGTTGATACAGGTTGAAAATGACAAAGGAGTATGGACGATTATAAATGAGATAATGGACAAAAAAAAGTATAAAAACAATGAAATCAGCACTATTATTCATGATAATTCGAAAACATGTTGCAAAGAGAACCCTTTAAAAGCTGCAAAAATATATTTAACGAATTCTTTGCAAATATAGGAGAAAATCTTGCCAATCTCATACACAAAGATCCAAATATAACAATTCCAGACTGTAATGTTGATGTTAAAAATAAAATGTCAACATTTCAACTCACCACAGAGGACGAAATAGTAACTATTATAAACGGCATGAAAGGAGGCTCTGCCCCAGGTTTTGATAGAATTACAATTAACATTTTAAAAAATATTAAAAACAAAATTTCTAAACCGTTAATGCATATAATCAACACAAGTTTCCAATGCGGAGTATTTCCATGTAATTACAAACAAACTACCATAACTCCAATATTTAAGTCTGGTAATCCGAAGATGTTAATAATTACCGTCCCATTTCAGTAATCTCAAATATTGCAAAAATTTTTGAAAAACTTGTAAAAAAAAGACTTAACCAGTTTATAAAATGTAATAGCATAATTCACGAAAATCAATTCGGCTTTATGGAAAGTAGAAGCACACAGGATGCAATTTCAAAATTAACTAGCCTTATTCACACTTCATTAGATAAATCACTAAAATGCCTTGGAATTTTTATAGATCTCAAAAAAGCGTTTGATAGCATATCTCATGACAAACTTATAATTAAATTAAGCAACATTGGAATAAATAGTACAGCTCTGGAATGGATAAAAAGCTATCTTTTCAAACGTCCTCAAGTGGTAAAAATAAACGAGGTACTTAGTCATAAAAAAACAAGTAATTTTGGCATACCTCAAGGTACAGTACTGGGACCTCTACTTTTTATCATCTATGTAAATGACATATTCATGCAAAAGCTAAACGGAAAAATAATATCTTATGCTGACGACACTGTTATAATAGTTGAAGGTACTGACTGGAATTCTATTAACAAGCTAGCAAATACTGATATTAATATATTAAAAAATTGGTTCGATAATAATCTACTCTCCCTTAACACTGGAAAAACAAAATTTATTCCTTTCTCTATCAATAAATTTAAATCAAAACCAGAAATAAAAATTATAATACACCAAAGTAACTGCAACAGAATCAATTGTAATCAAGCATGTTCAATACTTAGTCCAACTTCCAAAATTAAATACCTTGGTGTATATATAGACCAGCATTTTAAATGGAAAACACATATTTGTGAACTTGTTAAACGAATTAGAAAATGTATATATATATTTATAAGACTAAGAAATATTCTTAGACTAGAAAACCTAAAAAGAGTGTACTATGCAATTGTTCAGTCTATTTTACAATATGGAATTATTGGCTGGGGGGGAACATATTATAATATTTTAAGTCCACTTAAAATAATTCAAAGATTGATAATAAAGGTAATTTTAAAAAAACCATCATCATTTTCCACTGAGAAGCTTTTTACAATATTCAATGTACCTACAGTAGATAAAATTTATAAAAAATATGCAATTATTCAAATCTTTAAAGAAAAAACGTTAAATAAATTACAATTTAATATATCCGCAAGGTATCAGCAAAACATTAAAATCCCGCCATTCAATACTAAGCATACGCAAAACACATACCTATATCTTGGAATAACTTTTTTTAACAATCTGCCATCTGATCTTAAAATTATAGAAAATATCCATGAATTTCAACATAGATTAAAAAATTACCTCAAACTACTGTAACAATTTTTAAAAAAATTTTTTTATTTTATTATTATTAGATTTTTTTGTCTTTTATTATTATCTTCTCTTCTTTTCTTCTACTTTATTTTCATTTTCTTTAATACTACTAGTGATAAATTACAAAATTTACACGACAAATTTCATATTTTCCTGCTATTGTACAACAATATTTCAAGTTATGATTTGATTAATTAAGCGATAATCACTCACCAAACACAAGAACCTTTTTTCTTTATGGTGAGGAATAGCTATATTATATTTTTTGTTGCACTATATGAATCATGTCTTATTTTTATATACTCTCTGTAAAAAAAATTATCATATTAAATAAAAAAAAAAAAATTAAAAAAAGGTGTAATAATTTATAACTGTTAAATGAAAACATTCCAACATACATATATGAGTAATATCATTTCTCCGCAGAAATTGAAATATCAGCATCTGTAAATAAAACGATTCTGAACGGTGTATGTAATGGAATAATCACAAAAATGATTGATTGAGGCTAGAAGAAAACGTGGCGGCTCCCCCGTTTTCCAAAATAACACATCGTGCAAGTGTTTCTTTCACGGATTTTAGCACAGCGAACTCCAATGATACAATATAAATATTATTTTTAATAAGAAACAGGGTAAACCAAATAAAATTTTAGTGCGAGTCAGCAATCAAAATGGCGCAAAAATACAACTTTCTACGTTTGTAATACAACTAATACTAGTCATGATCTATAATTTCTTTACTGGTAGTTAGAAAAATGTTTAACGTTTTCTGTGAATAAAGTTCTTGAACTGTATTCTTTTATATGTTATGAAATACATACTAAAATTTCTAAAAGAGATGCATTTTGAAAACCAAAAAACTGTTTTTCCTAAAGATTCAGTATGTATGGAGACTTGGGCATTTTCCTAACTATAGCAACTACGAGTATATATATTTCCCGTAGAGAATTTACATATAAATCATTACTATTCCTTTCGTTAGCAAACTACAAACTGTGTATTTTTCTGGCCTTTAAAGGAAACCGTTATTTGTTTTACTTTGAGACATTGCATCCAAGAATCCTCAACCCCAAACTTCTGCAAGGCATCTTCTGAAAGATATTTCATGATATTCAAGAGTCCCACGATAATTGGAAAACCTCATGCTCCCAGGTGAAGTGAAAGACTGGAGAAGCAGAGGATGGGCGAAGATACGATGGACCTATCAATAAAATACTTAAAATCAGTGTAACAGCGTAGTAGACACCTACTCTTAGTAATAACATGTATATTTTAACGCGGCATCACCTTCATGGGTCAAATGCGTTGTACATATAGTTTGGTATTACAGATCGATGAACCGATAAATGTAATCTATATATGTAATAGATTGTCTATAGTTATAGTTCGACCACAAACAAAAAACAATTC
>JAHDVE020004654.1:0-36970 GCA_022606495.2 Halesus radiatus | reverse complement strand
GTCACAAGAACAGGGTTCTTGCTGACACTCGAGAGGAGGCCGGTGTAGAGCATCTCTCGAAGGAGGCGCAGATAGCTGAGTGTCGCGAGGCGGCTCAGCGCAATATGGCAGTATCTGCTGAAAGGATGAAAGCGCAGTATGACAAGCGGCGGAAGGTGGCACGCAAATACGGAAAAGGAGACCTTGTCTTGTGGAAAGAAGGTGTGGTTCGAGGGGGAGCAGGAATCAATCACAAAACTGACCCGCTCTATAGTGGACCGTATAAGGTAACCAAGGTATTTCCTCAGATTGACCGCTATGAGATTAGCAGTGTCAAGGGTATGCGTGGCTATAAGAAGTTCACCGCCATGGTTGCTGCTGATGCACTGAGACCCTACAAGGGAGCACCTGGAGACTCTGACGAGTCGGACAGCCAGGATAGTGAGGTAGGTCGTGATGATCTATTGGATTTACTGGAGAGCTGAGTCTCGCCATATTGGCACATCGCAATGTTAATGATGATTAACATTGTTGACTGCATGGCTGTATCACTAAGGTAATCATTTGATTGCTGGAAGTTTTACAGTTTGAAGGATTACATGCTAGTTCAGCCTCTGAGAAATTTATGTGTTTGTACATCCTAGTGGTGTATTGGAATTGTTCGGTAGAAACAATCTATGTGTTTGTATATCCTAATGGTGGATTGGAATTGTTCGGTAGAAACAATCTATGTCTTTGTACACACTAGTAGTGAATTGTTCGGTAGAAACAATTTATGTGTTTGTACATCCTAGTAGTGTATTGGAATTGTTCGGTAGAAACAATCTATGTGTTTGTACACACTAGTAGTGAATTGTTCGGTAGAAACAATTTATGTGTTTGTATATCCTAATGGTGGATTGGAATTGTTCGGTAGAAACAATCTATGTCTTTGTACACACTAGTAGTGAATTGTTCGGTAGAAACAATTTATGTGTTTGTACATCCTAGTAGTGTATTGGAATTGTTCGGTAGAAACAATCTATGCGTTTGTACACACTAGTAGTGAATTGGAATTGTTCGGTAGAAACAATTTATGTCTTTGTATATCCTAATGGTGGATTGGAATTGTTCGGTAGAAACAATCTATGTGTTTGTACATCCTAGTGGTGTATTGGAATTGTTCGGTAGAAACAATCTATGTGTTTGTACATCCTAGTGGTGTATTGGAATTGTTCGGTAGAAACAATCTATGTGTTTGTACATCCTAGTGGTGTATTGGAATTGTTCGGTAGAAACAATCTATGTGTTTGGACACACTAGTGGTGTATTGGAATTGTTCAGTGGAAACAATCCGTATGTTTATATATATATAAATTTATTATTACATATATGTATGTATATATTGGGTATGCTCGGTAGAAGCTATCCAGGATCGTTCAGTAGAAACGATCCGAATAAATGGGTACGCTCAGTAGAAGCTATCCGGGATAGTTCAGTAGAAACTATCCGAATAAATGGGTACGCTCGGTAGAAGCTATCCGGGATAGTTCAGTAGAAACTATCCGAATAATTGGGTACGCTCGGTAGAAGCTATCCGGGATAGTTCAGTAGAAACTATCCGAATAACTGGGTACGCTCGGTAGAAGCTATCCGGGATCGTTCAGTAGAAGCGATCCGAATAATTGGGTACGCTCGGTAGAAGCTATCCGGGATAGTTTAGTAGAAACTATCCGAATAATTGGGTACGCTCGGTAGAAGCTATCCGGGATCGTTCAGTAGAAACGATCCGAATAATTGGATGTGCTCAGTAGAAGCTATCCGGGATAGTTCAGTAGAAACTATCCATGAAATTGAATATGCTCAGTAGAAGCTATTCGTGTGTTGGTACATCCTAGAGGTGTATGGGATGTCTGGTAGAGACTCTGTATTTTTAAATTAAAATATCATTTGATGGTATTGTACGCGCTGTTGGGTGAAATATGATTTTACCTGTGACAGAAGGTCAGTTAGTCACTTATTTGTTTAATGTTTGTAACTAATGTTTTTCTTTTTCATTTGTGAGGTCACAATGGAGAGTCAGGATGGTCGAGTGTAAACGTATTCCACAACCGACCCCGGGCGCGCTTCCTCGATTGGGAGCACTGATGGGAAATATCCTGCGGGTGGTCACATTGGACCGGCCGGCAAGGGTAGCTGGCGAGCCTACCCGTTTCCCGCGCTCTCTACACTCTCGCACTTCGTTATATACGGATCACTTGTTGATTGTTGTCGAGAGAATACAAAAATTATTAAAACGGCCTAAGACTTTTATTTCACTGTTATAATATTAAAGTAAACTACAAACCAGAGGTAATAAATCTTACTGGGAATAACCAACATAATTGGAAAGTCGGCAGTCAAAGACGACTTAATGACAAATATAAAGAAAACCCAGGTAATAGAATAAATCCCTTGTATTATCTCCCCACCCTCCTCCCCCACATGTTGTGTATATAAACCGTAGTTTAAGATTAACTTTTACCAGTCTGAAGATGGCTTTAACAAGCTGAAACCGGTCACGGTGAAATAAAATAAAAGTGGAAATAAGTTTTATGTGTGTTATTATATCATTATAATGGAATTCCACCATGTATTATCAGTTTCAAAAATAGAAATATTTATCGTAATTTGTGTTCAGTCTAATGGCCAATGGAAGTACATTTTTAGCTTTGTTGCAAAGTATCTAAAATTTATTTGGCCAAATGTTGTTTTAGCAAAAGAGATTATGCCTTTAAATCTAGTAGCGCGAGTAGTTTGGACATTGTCAAGTAGAGTTGTGTGTTTAAAGAAGTATGTAAGTATGTTTTTGGCATAAAGTGGCCTAATATCCAAGACAGATTCTCCTAAAGATTTCGTCTGAACCATAATGAGCAAAATACTAAATAAGTTAGAAAATGCATTTTAAGTTAAGTGTATTGGAGTCGAATTCTATCATTTGGGCCCCAAGCGAACTCACATTGTGCATTGAAAGAGTTCACAAGAAATATTTAAGATTTTTATTTTTGGGTCTATACGGACGATACCCTTGGCTATACCCAAATATCTGTATTTTAGGTATGACCAAATACCTCTCCTTAGAGACGTGTTTTTTTTCTTAGCGGTAACAAATTTAACAGCGAGATTCGGGCTCAAATAAGATTAAGAATGTTAATGAATGTTTGGGCATGTTGAGCGAATGAACGAAGAAAAGAGTGTAAGAAGAATATTATAATACAACTTGCATTCCACCAACCTACAACTAAAACAACTTTTGGACAAAGAAATTTACAATATTTGTCTATAAAAGTATTTAACACTCTCCCTCTAGCAATAAAAACTATTACAAAATTAACAGACACGGGAAGGAAGATTATAGATATGATGTTACAACCTAACAGAGTTTAACGGTCACGGTATGTTTTCTCCTAGATTTTAGAATTTTTATTAATTTATTGCATTATAATTTTCCTCTAGTAATATTTTAACATAATTACGAAAACTCACTTAAAACATTTAACAGGCTTACAAAAAACTTGACCAAATTTATAATCCATACATAGAACCATGTACAATTACCTTAGAACGGGGTACCCCAGTAAGATCACATTTTTTGCAACTTTTGTAAAACATTATGAAATAAATAAATAAATAATAAATATGACGCGAATGTGAATGTCAGAAGTCGGAATAATAGAATAGAATGAACGAGTATGAATGTGAATGAAGCAAGAAGTGTATGCCAAGATCAAGTTGTTTGGCGGTCCGTCCTCTCTGTCTACCCCTGCGGTGAAACTACGTAATGGTTAGTTAATTAGTTACACACTATACTCGTACACATCAGGCTGTTATTGTTACAACCCAGACATTGAAATGTAACTACTAAATAATTAAACCATCTTGGATTCAAACTTTAAAGATAACAAACAGTACGACTGTGCAAGGCCACAATTTATTTGTTGTTGTTATCTTCGAACAATATTCTGCATGTCTCATTAAAAATATGCCGCTGGACTTCGATCGCGCGAGATACCAAAACTAAATTGCTGACCCGACCCGACGAAATGGGGACCGCCTATCGCCGGCATTTTATCGACACAGAATAACATATGGAAATATAATGACGACTGGTTGGTGCGCAAATCACCACAAGTGGACCCAATCAGCGACTCGATCTAGTCAGCGCGTTGCAATCTTGGAATCGACATTTCCGCTAGAATGTGTGTAAATTCAGTCAGATTCCCGTCAAAACTGACTTACATTTCCGCCAGATATTCCGTCAGATATTCCGCCGATTCCGCACTAAAACCACTAACAAAAGGCGCAACAGCTATCGACGGCCGGGAGGGTCTAATCTAAAATTATTTACTTTACCGATTTTTGTCACGAATCTACCGAATTTAATTTTCGCGGCATGACATCACTGGTCATGAATTGTTTTTTTTTTTTTTTTGAGTAACTCCACACTGGAGACCCTTAGGGAAATAGTTCCCCCCAAGGCCTATATCATCTTTGGGGTTGCTATGAGGAAGGTCTTTTAGAGGATAGGAAGAAACGAACTTGGGTCTTGAAGGGACCCATGTTGTAGGATGGAGGACAAATGTCAACCGTGTGCAAATGTTGGGCGCGCGTTTGGCGTGTTTCCCGACTATGCACCGGTGTCGAAGGGATCAATGACGCTAGTTCCTCAGAGCATCTTCCATTAAAATACCGGTAGAATAAGGACAGCATTCCCACCTGACGTCTGTGCTCCAAAGATTGCAGTCCATTTGTTAAAATAGGCGAATCTATCAAACGGACCGCCCGTTTCTGCACAGAGTCAAGGGTTTTTTCAGATATTTTGGGGTTCCCGACCAGAGGTGGCTGCCAAATTCTACAATGGTGCGCACTTACGATTTGTACAGGGTCGGCAGTTGTGTACTATTAAAGTATCTGCGGGCTCTGTATAATACGCCCAGCTTCTGAGAGGCTAGCTTTACTCTGGCTTCGATGGAGCCCCCATATCTGAGCTGGTCACTTAAGGTTACACCAACCATATCTCCATTGATAATTGTTCTGTTGATTTACGTTTGCAGTTATTCAATGAGTTTTTAATATTGTTTACATATTGAATTGTTTTTATTATTTTATCATTACCTATGTCAATACTCCTCTATAATTTTATTCGAATCCGTTATCTTACAAAGCCCGTTAGACACAAAATTCTCCCGTTTTAGAGGCACTTCAATCCGCTAGAAATGACGGGAAATCCGTCACGGTGGCAACGCTGGATCTAGTCAGCAGACATGTGATGTAGGAATAAAAGTAATTTGGTTTATTTCCGAGGTAGTGTGTTATTTTATTCTGGCTTGATTGAAGGCCAAGGTTGAATGTGCAGACCATTTTGACTAATGAGGAGATGTACTAATGTAAACGCTATAAGGCACATCATTTGTTAGTTTGTCGCAGCAGATACCTACTTAGCAAGCATTGAGCTTTTGCGTTATTTATTTGTACAACTTTAAAAAATTCTAAATAAGGAACTCCAGTGAAAATTATAATGGCTTTAATGGCGTCATAATGAATAGACTTGCCTTAACGTACCATTTCGACGGATGGAGGCAAAGATCACGTGACACCCATTTTGGCACCAGCCTAGATCACTGCGGTCCAAGTTTGTTTCGCGTGATTTTGACTTCGGCAATCAAATAATAAAATATTATGAATAAATATATCTGAAATAGAAAATATATTAACACCTAATACAGATTAACACCGAAACCACTCAACTGCACTTGAAACACCTCAACTTACAATTATCTTATTTTTGTCATCAAACACATCAAAAGATAATAAAACATTATTATTTTTTATAAAAAGGGTCAAACTAAATACAGGTAATTCCTAATTCAATTTAGGGTATCTCTATGCATTATTTGCTCGGTGGTTACGGGTGACAAAACCTACATGACATTTTTGAACTCGTGACCTCTTGGCCCAGAGCCAATGAGTTTACGGAGGCTATGGAGTTACATCTACGATACCAATCTACACGGGTAGCAAGTTGGCACTGCAGGTAAGTTTCAATTATGTACCTACAACTTTTGCTAGTTTTAGAAACTGTAATTTAGGTTAATGTGCCAACAAACATCACGAAAATATATGAAAATTCATAAACTTAATTATCATCAACCAGACATGTAGAATCTATGCCGACGTACCCCTGATCCCCAACGGAGAACACCTCTCGTGCTTCATTTTTTTTTTCTAAGTAAGAGCGGGAGTCACGGTATAAGATCAATATTTTCGTACGACTCAATTGAACGATGGCTCATTTAATACCCGGCACATATTAAGAGCCGCCTCCCAGTTCATAGGGCTCCTATGGCTCCAAGCTCCCAGCGTATGGGTGTGGGTACAAAACGTCCAGATGCCAGACTGTCAGGCGCCGTTCACGTACTGTACAGTGCCTGCACACGTGTAAAAGCGGGTATTATTCCTTATATCTAATCACGAATATGTGAAGCCTTGAAAACAAACGCTTTAAGGTGCGTCATAGCGCCAAATATTAATTGAAAGTCGCTCGGTCGTGGGCATAATTTAGAACTGTATAAGTTCGACACGAATACGATAAATTTAATATAAACAAATTAGAACAATTATTTAAAGATGCGTCATCGTATAAATGTGTGAGAATATTATCGAATATCTGAGATATGTTTATCTTTTTAGATAAATAAAGTCTTATTTAAGTGTATCCAAGGTTTGTCAAAAATGGTCACAGTTCAATTGAGCCATAGTTTGTTTTACCAGGAGTCGTATGCTCACGGCACAAACATTGCAATTTAATGTGTGGAAAACAAATTTCAACTGTAAGTACTTCATCTATTATAACTATTATTTTCTCAGTAAATCGGTTTCACCGGTAATAAATCATTTTAGGCAACGCAAAAATTTAAATTGGGTTGTGGTAAATAGAATCATATAAATAAGTCGTCTCAACGCGACCTAACCACAGTATGAAAAACCTAACCACAGTAATAAAAAATAAAAACTAAAATACTTGCAGAACTTAATAACAACATTATTAAATTTGATTTACATAAAACAATTAATAATTTATAGTTTGATTACTAATATTTTGAGGAGGAACTTATCAAAAAAACGTTTTAAGGAGACATGTCTCATGCATAAATAATTGAGGTTACATGTCAAATGTGTATGCTATTTTATTTCCTTCATGTAGATTACAATCTTCTTTACCTTGAGTAAATCGTCTACAGAAAAGTCACTATAATGTTATTGGGTATATAATTGATAAGAATATTGGATATATCCGTCTCGGAAAGACCACAATTACGCCTGCGCGCCATGTGGCTACTTATACCCGTATGTATGCTATTTTATTTCCTTCATGTAGATTACAATCTTCTTTACCTTGAGTAAATCGTCTACAGAAAAGTCACTATAATGTTATTGGGTATATAATTGATAAGAATATTGGATATATCCGTCTCGGAAAGACCACAATTCCGCCTGCGCGCCATGTGGCTACTTATACCCGTATGATACTGAAATTTTAAAATAACTTGTTCCGAAAGAGCAATTATTCTTTCTCCCTGATATCCTTACAAAATAAAATTACCCACAAAACTGTATAAGCAACAATTTTTTGTTTCGTTTTAACTCATTCAATTGTAGCTACCTGCTACCAGGAGCACAAGAGTGCAGCAGCGTGACGGGTGACGGGTGACGGGTTGGACCGCGGCCAGAGCAGTTCAACGCGCGGACGTAATTATAGACACTTCATTCGGATGCACTTTACTTTTGGGGCCGTGCATAGTGCACATTTAATTCAACTCAATGAATTTCAGCTCCACAAAAATCTTCAGGAGTCATTGATGTATATTTGTATATATTGGTAACGTATTACCGAATTTTTTTTTTTATTAAATGGAGTTCTACGAATTAAACACAAAAACAATTAATGAGTTACATGGATATTTCAAAGAGAGCTCACCATGCTGGGTCACCTATAGACAAGCCTAGAAGCCAAATGAAGTTATTCACCGTTTCTAAGTCTGTGAGAGCATTTGTTCTTACAAAGGTATTCGACCTGTCGATCACATTTCATTTTGTTTTTACTTTGTTGATCAGTAATAATAATAATAATAATAATAATGTTTTATTGTCTTCCTTTTTTATAATAAAAAAATAATAATATTGATATCCTCACTTGGATTTCCCGTGCCGAGGATTACATTTACAAAATATGAAATTACATTATATTAAATTGATGTGCTTGATGAAAAAAATTGTACGGTGAGGTGTTTTAAGTGCGGTTGAGTGGTTTCGGTGTTAGTCTGTATTTGGTGTTAACATATTTTTTCCCTCAATTTTCCCTTACTTCAGCGAAATGGATCGAACATTTTCAAATATCGAAATTCTTTCTTTCTTAGCAGAAAAGCAAATTCATCAGTCTGTCTGCGGATTTTTTCATGTAAGTTGGCTAACAGTTTTCTTTAAAATTGGTATAGATCTATGGTGGATTACTTGTTCAGTGGGTATGAATTGCAACGACATACTTATCTATTTAGAAATTTATTATAAAACTCTTAAACTAAAGAAACTACACATGATATGTGTAACCGACGGCGGGCCGAGGCTTTCGACACTTTCGAAAAAACCTCTCGTGCGACCACCTGTCGTCACAAGACTGTAAATTTTTGTAGGTACCGGATCCGAAGCCACTCTCGTTCCCTTCGAGGGATGTCGCGTTGGATGCTGCTGGTCGTCACGCACCCAGTGCTTTATATATGGGGGCACTAGGTGGGCGGTTGAGGCGTCCCCTCGCCTTGGGTGGCATTACGCGAGCGTAGAGCCGGTGGTGACATCCTCGAAGGCGAGTGGCTGAGATCCGTCTCGAGAGATCACCTCTAATCGACTGCGGGCCGAGGTTTTCGACACCTTTCTTTGCTGTATCGAAAGGCCACTCGTTATCGATAAGGTGCCAGATTCAAAGACACTCTCGACTTGAGGGAGTTCCAGGAATTCTCAGGCAAAAGGGTGGCTCGGTCCCGTTCGATGTGGTTCTCAGAATTCTTCAGGCAGCAAGTAGTTTGTTGGAGAAGTGGTAGTAGGGAAGACGAAAGTGAAAGACCTTTTCTCATCTGCTGATAATTTACGACTGATTTTATTTGTATTAAGTAGACCTATTTATGTTATTTGGCGAACACGGTAAAATGTCACCCCCTACTGTGTTGCAGCCCGAACTTGCAAATAGGCGCGCTCCAGTGGCGCACATATGTTGCGTAAAACTGCGGGCGACCCATTTGTTTCAACTCGGTGTTACATAAAGGGTCCGTTTAAAGGCAATTTAGGTGATTTTACAATTTTAGTTATCTTTTTTGTTTGCTTCAGGTTGATTATAACTGTGTTTACTGCTGTCAATGTTTTCCCACGTCCAGATAACATAGCACTTTCAATGTGGCTTCGTTATTTGGTCGTAGGGAGCAATAAACATGACAAAGTTGATTCTCCCAGCGCAGTATTTCATTACACTGTTCTGGGCAAGTTGTAAGTAGACATGTTAAAACATAATCAAAAATCACAACAACTATTATTTAAGGCATCTCCTCATTACGGCATTATTCAAATAGTTTATTATGCCGTTTTGAGGAGATTTACAAGTTTAACAAGAAACAGTTCATTTGCAAACAATAATAGATAATAATACAAATACAAAAAGGGAGTTTGCAATACGGTATTTTACCTAGTTGGCGTTAGACACGTGTAACTCCTGGGTGGTCCACTCCTGAGGAATGTGGCCAGTGGCGGAGAGTGGAATGGACGATTGACGAATAAGTTTCAACACGTCTGGTACATATTCTCCCCCCGTGCAGTGAAGCTGGACCAAACTCATGAAGACGTGTTGTGGGCGTCGTAGTCCACTGCGGCCAGTCCCTTTGGAGTGGCGCAGTTCTGGCAACTGTGGGGGAGCTGCATCGGTAGGTGAGGCCGGTAGTGACACGGTGAGTTTTACATCGGGCCGGATGTTGACTTCGGTGCTCGTCTGGATTCGGGCGGTCCTCACTTGTCCATCTGCAGCTGATAAGGTATCTAGTGCTACGTCACGTGTCCAGCTGTCGCGGGGCATCGCGTGGTCTATGATATCCACAGGGTAGTCCATTTTTATGAGGATGCACTCCCATGCTCCCCCCATGTTTATGTCCTGTTGGTAGCACCAAGGTGGTGCCGAGCTGATTGGCCTATGCTGCACTGGTATGAAGCATCTCTGGTCGCGCCAAGGTAGTGCAGGGATGATCGGCGTATGCTGCACTGGTATGAAGCATCTCTGGTCGCGCCAAGGTAGTGCAGGGCTGATCGGCCTATGCTGCACTTTTATGTATCGTCTCTGGTCGCGCCAAGGTAGTGCAGGGCTAATTGACCTATGCTGCACTTTTATGAAGCGTCTCTGTGCTCGTGATGCAGGGCCGGATGGCCTTCGCTGCACCTTTATGAGTCGTCTCTGGTCGCGCCAAGGTAGTGCAGGGCTGATTAGCACACGCTGCACTTTTACGAGTCGTCTCTGGTCGCGCCAAGGTAGTGCAGGGCTGATTGGCACACGCTGCACTTTTGTGAGACGTCTCAGGTCGCGCCAAGGTGGTGCAGGGCTGATTGACCATTGCTGCACGCGTATGAAGTATCTCTGGTCGCGCCAAGGTAGTGCAGGGATGATCGGCGTATGCTGCACTGGTATGAAGCATCTCTGGTCGCGCCAAGGTAGTGCAGGGCTGATTGGCACATGCTGCACTTTTACAAGTCGTCTCTGGTCGCGCCAAGGTGGTGCAGGGCTGATTGGCACATGCTGCACTTTTATGAGACGTCTCTGGTCGCGCCAAGGTGGTGCAGGGCTGATTTGACTATGCTGCACTTTTATGAGACGTCTCTGGTCGCGCCGAGGTAGTGCAGGGCTGATTGGCCTATGCTGCACTGGTATAAAGCGTCTCTGGTCGCGCCAAGGTGGTGCAGGGCTGATTGGCACATGCTGCACTTTTATGAGTCGTCTCCGGTCGCGCCAAGGTGGTGCAGGGCTAATTGGCCTATGATGCACTTTTGTGAGACGTCTCTGGTCGCGCCAAGGTAGTGCAGGGCTGATTGGCACACGCTGCACTTTTATGAGACGTCTATGGTCGCGCCAAGGTGGTGCAGGGGTAATTGGCCTATGATGCACTTTTGTGAGACGTCTCTGGTCGCGCCAAGGTAGTGCAGGGCTGATTGGCACACGCTGCACTTTTATGAGACGTCTATGGTCGCGCCAAGGTGGTGCAGGGTCTGGTGAACTTGTCTGCACCGTAGATTTGCAAACTTGATCGTGCCAGAGCGCCGGTGGAGCAGGGCCTGCTGGCTGTTGCGGCTCCGTGGTTGGGCAGGGCTGGACGTGCCAGGATGCTGCTGGAGCAGAGCCTGCTGGCCGTTGCTGCTCCGTCGTTTTGCAGGCCTGGTCATCGTGCCAGGATGCTGGTGGGGCAGGGGCTTCTGGCCGATGCTGCTCCGCCGTTGTACAGGTCTGGACGTGCCAGGATACTGGTGGGGCAGGGGCGTGCTGGCCGTTGCTGCTCCGTGGTTGTGCACGTCTGGTCGTGCCAAGGTGGTGCGGGGTCTGGTGACCTTCTCTGCACCGTAGATGTGCAAGCCTGATTGTGCCAGGGCGCCGGTGGAGCAGAGCCTGCTGGCTGTTGCTGCTCCGTCATTGTGCAGGCCTGATTGTGCCAGGATGCTGGTGGAGCAGAGCCTGCTGGCTGTTGCTGCTCCGAAGTGTAGCCCGGCTGCGTAAGCTGGGATACAGGGCCGGATCGTCCCGGCTGCTCTGTTGCGTACCCCTGCTGCGACATCGGGGGTACATGGCCGGGTCGTCCTGGCAGCTCTGAAGAGTACTCCTGATGTGTCAGTAGGAGTACAGGGCCGGACCGTCCAGGCAGCTCTGTTGCGTACCCCTGATGCGACATCGGGGGTACGTGGCCGGGTCGTCCTGGCAGCTCTGACGTATACCCCTGCTGCGACAGCGAAGGTACAGGGCCGGGTCGTCCTGGCAGCTCTGAGGTGTACCCCTGATGCGTCATCGGGGGTACATGGCCGGGTCGTCCTGGCAGCTCTGAAGTGTACCCCTGATGCGACATCGGGGGTACATGGCCGGGTTGTCCTGGCAGCTCTGATGAGTACTCCTGATGGCCTACGGGCCGGCGTCCTGGCAGTTTGAAGTGTACCCCTGATGTGACATCGGGGGTACGTGGCCGGGTCGTCCTGGCAGCTCTGAAGTGTACCCCAGATGCGACATCGGGGGTACGTGGCCGGGTCGTCCCGGCAGCTCTGAAGTGTACCCCAGATGCGACATCGGGGGTACGTGGCCGGGTCGTCCCGGCAGCTCTGAAGTGTACCCCTGATGCGACATCGGGGGTACGTGGCCGGGTCGTCCTGGCAGCTCTGAAGTGTACCCCTGATGCGACATCGGGGGTACGTGGCCGGGTCGTCCTGGCAGCTCTGAAGTGTACCCCTGATGCGACATCGGGGGTACGTGGCCGGGTCGTCCTGGCAGCTCTGAAGTGTACCCCTGATGCGACATCGGGGGTACGTGGCCGGGTCGTCCTGGCAGCTCTGACGTATACCCCTGCTGCGACAGCGAAGGTACAGGGCCGGGTCGTCCTGGCAGCTCTGAGGTGTACCCCTGATGCGTCATCGGGGGTACATGGCCGGGTCGTCCTGGCAGCTCTGAAGTGTACCCCTGATGCGACATCGGGGGTATATGGCCGGGTTGTCCTGGCAGGTCTGATGAGTACTCCTGATGTGTCAGCAGGAGTACAGGGCCGGATCGTCCAGGCAGCTCTGATGAGTACTCCCGATGCGACATCGGGGGTACGTGGCCGGGTCGTCCTGGCAGCTCTGAAGTGTACCCCTGATGCGACATCGGGGGTACGTGGCCGGGTCGTCCTGGCAGCTCTGAAGTGTACCCCTGCTGCGACAGCGGGGGCAATGTGGCCGGCCGTCCTGGCAGTTTGAAGTGTACCGATGGACATCAGTACGTACAGGTCGTCCTGGCAGCTCTGAAGTGTACCCTGATGCGACATCGAGGGTACGTGGCCGGGTCGTCCTGGCAGTCGGAATTGTACCCCTGATGCGACATCGGGGGCATGTGACCGGGTCGTCCTGGCAGTTTGAAGTGTACCCCTGATGCGACATCAGTACATGCCGGTCGTCCTGAAGCCTCTGGAAGCGTACCCTGATGCGCCAATGGGGGTACGTGGCCGGGTCGTCCTGGCAGCTCTGAAGTATACCCCTGATGCGACATCGGGGGTACGTGGCCAGGTCGTCCTGGCAGCTCTGAAGTATACCCATGATGCGACATCGGGGGTACATGGCCGGGTCGTCCTGGCAGCTCTGAAGTGTACCCCTGATTCGACATCGGAGGTACGTGGCCGGGTCGTCCTGGCAGATCTGAAGTGTACCCCTGATGCGACATCGGGGGTACGTGGCCGGGTCGTCCTGGCAGCTCTGTAGTGTACCCCTGATGCGACATCGGGAGTACATGGCCGGGTCGTCCTGGCAGCTCTGAAGTGTACCCCTGACACGACATCGGGGGTACATGGCCGGGTCCTCCTGGCATCTCTGAAGTGTACCCCTGATGCGACATCGGGGGTACTTGGCCGGGTCGTCCTGGCAGCTCTGAATTGTACCCCTGATGCGACATCGGGGGTACGTGACCGGGTCGTCCTGGCAGCTCTGAAGTGTACCCCTGATGCGACATCGGGGGTACGTGGCCAGGGCGTCCTGGCAGCTCTGAAGTGTACCCCTGATGCGACATCGGGGGTACGTGGCCGGGTCGTCCTGGCAGCTCTAAAGTTGAGAACCCCTGATCGTTCAAGAATTCTGGGGGTTCACACACTGCTGGTCCGGGCTGCATTATTGGCGGGTACTGGTTCTGCGACAGCGGGGGTACAGGGCCAATTGGTACAGGTATCGGAGCAGCTTGTTGGAGAGCTGCTGTCAGTTTTATAATCTGCTCTTTTTGTTTGCGCAGCTCTCGTTGTAGTAGTCGCACCCTCTCCTCAATGGATGTGGATGACAGCGGAACGCCATTTTTGCTCTCCACGGTAGGCACCGCACTCCCAGGCGTGGTGATGAACATGTGTGTGGTGGTGGACGTGGCATCATGCGTGGTGCCAGGTACAGTTTGCACTGCATGTGCATCATCTGGGGCAGTTGGTGACACTGCTGGCGGTGGTAACATCCTCGAAGGTGAGTGACTAAGATCCGGCTCGAAGGACCACTTGTAACCGACGGCGGGCCGAGGCTTTCGACACTTTCGAAAAAACCTCTCGTGCGACCACCTGTCGTCACAAGACTGTAAATTTTTGTAGGTACCGGATCCGAAGCCACTCTCGTTCCCTTCGAGGGATGTCGCGCTGGATGCTGCTGGTCGTCACGCACCCAGTACTTTATGTATGGGGGCACTAGGTGGGCGGTTGAGGCGTCCCTTCGCCTTGGGTGGCATTCCGCGAGCGTAGAGCTGGTGGTGACATCCTAGAAGGCGAGTGGCTGAGATCCGTCTCGAGAGATCACTTATGATCGACTGCGGGCCGAGGTTTTCGACACCTTTCTTTGCTGTATCGAAAGGCCACTCGTTATCGATAAGATGCCAGATTCAAAGACACTCTCAACTTGAGGGAGTTCCAGGAATTCTCAGGCAAAAGGGTGGCTCGGTCCCGTTCGATGTGGTTCTCAGAATTCTTCAGGCAGCAAGTAGTTTGTTGGAGAAGTGGTAGTAGGGAAGACGAAAGTGAAAGACCTTTTCTCATCTGCTGATAATTTACGACTGATTTTATTTGTATTAAGTAGACCTATTTATGTTATTTGGCGAACACGGTAAAATGTCACCCCCTACTGTGTTGCAGCCCGAACTTGCAAATAGGCGCGCTCCAGTGGCGCACATATGTTGCGTCAAACTGCGGGCGACTCATTTGTTCCAACTCGGTGTTACATAAAGGGTCCGTTTAAAGGCAATTTAGGTGATTTTACAATTTTAGTTATCTTTTTTGTTTGCTTCAGGTTGATTATAACTGTGTTTACTGCTGTCAATGTTTTCCCACGTCCAGATAACATAGCACTTTCAATGTGGCTTCGTTATTTGGTCGTAGGGAGCAATAAACATGACAAAGTTGATTCTCCCAGCGCAGTATTTCATTACACTGTTCTGGGCAAGTTGTAAGTAGACATGTTAAAACATAATCAAAAATCACAACAACTATTATTTAAGGCATCTCCTCATTACGGCATTATTCAAATAGTTTATTATGCCGTTTTGAGGAGATTTACAAGTTTAACAAGAAACAGTTCATTTGCAAACAATAATAGATAATAATACAAATACAAAAAGGGAGTTTGCAATACGGTATTTTACCTAGTTGGCGTTAGACACGTGTAACTTCCTGGGTGGTCCACTCCTGAGGAATGTGGCCAGTGGCGGAGAGTGGAATGGACGATTGACGAATAAGTTTCAACACGTCTGGTACAATATGTTTTATTAACAAAACGGATATGCATTGTACACTGAAGATAACAAGAGAATGAATTCATTCATGAATGTTTTTAATGTTTATTACAGAGAAAAATATACAACGCGTAATAATTTTTACATACCCCAAATTTGGAAGTCTATGAAATTCCTTACAAATTTGTAATCTTTGTTTCTCTATAATCCCCGCTGTTATTGGTTCGCCTTTTGAATGCTTTATTTTCATACTCATTGTATTTCACTGTACTGTATCTAACAAGATTATGCCAAAACACATGGTAACGTTTTTTGTAACATTATAAAAAATAAAGTTTTTTTAATCTTTACAGTACAGGCGTCCGGTGGGAATACTGTCTTTGTTCTACCGATATTTCGATGGAAGATGCTCTGCGGAAAACGGCCGTCCAACATTTGTGAGTTCAACAGCCTGACTGTGGAACGATTTGCTTGCATCCGTGTTTCCTCCCTCCTACAACATGGGTCTCTTCAAGACGTCACTCCTTTCTCTCCTCAAAAAGACCATCCACACAGCATATTCAAAGATGACGCAGGGC
Organism: Halesus radiatus; assembly: GCA_022606495.2. Taxonomy (NCBI): domain Eukaryota; kingdom Metazoa; phylum Arthropoda; class Insecta; order Trichoptera; family Limnephilidae; genus Halesus; species Halesus radiatus. The sequence continues at coordinate 20,893 of JAHDVE020004654.1, read as the reverse complement.
CTGAGGGAAATTATTTTCCTCAACGCCTCCTGTGTATAGTTAATGTATTTTATTTTTTTAAACCATAGGTCGCACTCTAAACCCGCGTACCCAACATGTTCTCAGAATCGCCCTGTGAGTGACTCAATGAATGATTGAAGTATAAATGTTTGTGACCAGATCTGAATAGTCAGGCACTTCCCAACCTTCCTCTCCCTCTCCTCCACTTTCTTCAGCCTCACGACATGGGTACCCAAATAGGGTATAATGTGAAGCTACGCCCTTGAGGTGATTTTTTTCACAAAAGATGGAGCTATACAGATTATCTTAGTCCCGATAAACTAGAAAAAAGTATATTTTCATATGAAGCGGTAACTTGGTGATGTGACATTATAATTTTAAAAATAAAACAGTAACTTTGTTTACATCACTTTTATTTGTTATATACTTTTGCCGACCGGATTTCGCTACTATTGTAGCTTCTTCAGGGCAGTATTATGCTGCTAAAAGTGATGTAAACAAATTTATTGTTTTATTTTTTAAATTACAAAAAAGTAGTTCATCGGGACTTTTTGCATTATATTTTTTTCTTTTCTAAAATGAAAATAAATATTTTAAAAAATGCAGATATAGCTTGGCAAGAAAATGTAGACATTTAATGATTTCAAAAGTCAAGAAAACCGCAGAAACTTCATTTTCACCAAACAAGAGCGAACCAAAATGACATTATGAATATTGCTAAATTTAAAATTGATTTTGGATAAAGGAATTATAAATATCTCTACACTAAGCTGCAAAATTCACAAATAAAAAACAGAAAAGGCAAATGATTTCAAAAATCAAATCAAAACATGTCTCAAATAAATCATATAGGTGGTATCAGGTGCATCAAATATATATTTTTAATGTAACGCAATAACCGTGAACCGTAAAAACTACAGTAAGCAAACGCTTGTTATGTGTGAAAATTAAATATTAACAGACCGGTAAGAAAAATTCGAAAACAAAGTAATTTGTAATGGCCGCCTGTAGAGTATTTATCGCCTTTTTAATGGTGTTTACTTTAACGCACATTTACCGGCAATTTATTGAACAATGTGAATTATTTCCCCCACTTTAAGATATAAATAGTACTTATTATTATTTATGGATGGGAGTGTCGGACGCCATTGAATTGGGACCCTCAATACTAAATTCTGTACCTTAGAGGTTAAAGTGTGGATGTAAAATTTACAAATTGTGTGGGTAAACAGGTTTGAATTAATGTTATGAGTAAAAATCATTGATATGTGTAAAAATCATTCTACAGGTAAAAATCATTGATGTGCAAAAATCATTGATATGTGTAAAAATTATTCTGCAAATAAAAATCATTGATATGTGTAAAAATCTTTCTACAAGTAAAAATCATTGATGTGCAAATATCATTGATATGTGTAAAAATCATTGATATGTGTAAAAATCATTCTACAAGTAAAAATCATTGATGTGCAAAAATCATTGATATGTGTAAAAATCATTGTATAAGAAAAAATTATTGTTATTAGTAAAAATCATTATTATGTGTAAAAAATCATTGATATGAGTAAAAATGTTATGAATGTGAAATCATAGTTATTAGAAAAGTCATTGTTATTAATAAAAAAAGATCCCGCCGTTTGATTGCCGGTGGCGGCATTAATCATCTATGGTATGATTTTTGAATGCGTATAATTTGGTAATTAATATTGTTTCAATAGCTAACACGGCAAGAATTCATGGAATTAATAAACAGCAGGTAAGAAATAGCGTCCTTCCGCGTGAGAACGAACATAAAATTGACAGCGTGCCAAGCACGGGGTAATTATGATATTTTTTTGTAATATTATCATTTTTTAACATTTTCCCAAGTTTAATAACATGTTGTGACAATGGAAATCGTTGAAAGATGAACTCGTGTAGCGTATAGCATTAATTATTATAAGTTAGTAAAAATAGTTTGGCAATACCGAAATGTTTTGGATCTCATGCATTTATTTTCTTGCAGCGCGAAAAGATCAATTTCAGAAGAAATTTATCTATTCTGGCATCAGCAATATGTCGCCCCAGATTGGCCACTATTTACAAAGTATTCTGTTGACTAATAGTAAACAGCATATACAAGATGTCATATAGTAAGATGACAAAAACCAGGACCTTACCGCTCTAGAACTTCGATAAATAATAATCAATTTCGCACTTTCTCCCCTGATACACTCAGTTTGATCACATCGGTGATACCAGCGAAAAACGCTCTTTCTACTAGGAGGTTCAATGTTAAAATAGAGACAAAAGATACGCTGCACTACAGTTGCCAACTCCGTTTTACAAAACTCACGATCACAGAAAACTTCGTGCTGCATAGTAACCATTTTACTCACATTGACGCGAAATGGCTGCTTGGCGGTGCAAGCATTCTGGCGATTGTTTCCGCAACTATGAGCGATCTAGCGTTGGGATTCGAAACTTTCTGACCTCCTCTTTCAATCGTTACGTAGATCATTTACATATGACGTATAATTCAAGAAATATAGCGGTACCACATTAAGTATATAAATGTATACATATGATTTTAGACATTTTTCTTGTGCGGAATCAAAAATGACACATATCTACCTGATTTAACGTCACACTGTAGTTGACAACGTTATCAATTAAACATTAAATGAATTTGCTAAAAGCACAATGAGCAGTTAACTTGCGGCTTGGTTTGTTGACTTTAGATAAGATTATGATTAGATTAATGTTAAACATGGCAGTATCTTTAATCTCGTGTTGTACCTGCAGAACCCCGCCAGGTGCAATGTAAAAACCATTACCTACGAGCTATTATTTAATATAGTGGCCCATTGTGTTTATACGTACGAGTACAACCTGCAGCCTACAGATAAATTATTAATGTTTCTTTATGAATCAAAATAAACGCTATTGCGACTAGTCTATATATATAAAAATGAATGTATGTCTGTTTGTCTGTCCTCGATTTACTCGAAAATTACTCCACTGATTTCGCTCAAAATAGCACAGTTTGTTCTAATTAGTGTCGGGAAGGAGTAGTTTGAATGAAATCCAACATGTACAACTGTTGCTATAAAGCTTTAAAATTAGTATGAAAAACATTGAACCCGCCATGTTGTGTTGAGGTTAGCCATAGATTACATATTCAAAAGGTTTGTTTGGGTAGAATATTTTCAGAATGTGAAAACAGAAGTAGGCACCTACTTAATACCTTTATTATTTAGATATATTTTGAATAAATACATTTTTGGAATGAAATAAAATTTTCAAATAAATGTTTCTTTGTTTAGAGATAGTAATAGTCGTCACAAGGCATTACTTTCGATTACGTATATAAATCAATTAAGGCACCAAAACGACAAGCAAGAATTCACAATTTCATAACTATATTAAAAAAAAAAATTAAAAATCCCGGGCAAGGCCGGATACACATCAGTTAGTGTAGAATATAAGACCGTACCCTAGGTAGGTTTTAAAGTACCGAGATATGTTGATAATATTTTACACACCTACTTTAATTGCTAATTGCAAAATAAATGTAGTAACCATGATAGTACGCATACACAGGTGGTCGGTCGGATTGCTGAGAAATGACCTCTTATTGCATCAATCAGTAATAACAACATCGTCAAGGTGAAGGTTTGAAAGAATATGAAGGAAAAACGTCATAATACCTGTCAATGTCTATACCGTAAAAAAATATTATAACAAACGGTACATAACTAGTAAAAATCTGCATCCCATGATATTACACATTTCGTCACTATACTGCTAAAGCTATACAACTGACAAACAACTTTCCTTATTAGAGAAATAAAAATATTGTTTTCTAATAATTTATCATATTTGTCGTAATAAAAATGCCTTTGGTCTATTAAAAACAGTATATATATATGTACATTTTGTAATTTTGAAATATAAAAATAAGATAGCACACGTAAAAATACTCAACTTTAGTCAGCTGATAACAATTAGACATTTTTAGATTTTTTGGAGTTATTCAGTTTTAGCAGTATGGCGACGATTTTAAATACTTATATTTTATACGTATATTTTAACGCGGCATCATCTTCATTGGTCGAATTCATTTTGGTGGATGCTGCAAACTGTTAGCCATAAGTTGTAATAACAGATTGGAAGATACTCTCAGTATCGCCCTGGTGAAAGACCACCATTCAGAATTGAAACGTTGCTTGAAATGACTTTTAGCCGTATTTGATGACCAGATCTGAATAGCCAGGTATTTCCCCACCTTCCCCTTCTCCTTCCCCTCCACAGTACCTTCAGCCTCACAACATTCCCCAATTGGGGATGCCATAGTCTCGCTGGCTCCAGACGGTTGGGAGCAGTTGGGACTCTTGTGGGGTATTCATATAAAAAAAACAGATCGTCGGTTAGTTAATTAGTAATAAGATAGAGCGTTGGCCCTTGATGGCCCTATGGAGATGGGAAACCATCAAATATCCACCATAAATTTGTTAATTTTTCTTTTCTCTCTTAGTGAACTTATTTTGCATATTCATTCTACTGAGTAATCTTTTCCTATGTTTTTCTTAAATTTTTTTTTCTTCCTCTTATTTTACCTTTTATTTATTTGTTAGTATTATTATCACTTATGGAACGTATTGCATTGCACTACCCCTGCATACCTTCTGGAATAAAGAACTATTATTATTATTGGATAAATGTATATTTGTACAGCGCCCTTGAGGTGTAATTTTCTCAAAAAACGGCGCTATAAAAATAATCCAAATATTTATATTATTATATAGATCTGAAATAATTAAAAAAAAAAAACAAACAAATTTCAACCATTTATTTGCAGACATTCTAGTGCAAATGCATGCATATTGAAAAAAAGTGTATTTTCAACAAGGTAAACAACATTGCATAAAAGTTATATTTTCAAAGGAAGAATTCCAAATTTCAAAAAAGAAACAACTAGAACATTCCAAAAAACTTATACAAGTTTCCAAAAGATGACCTTTTCAGTAAAGAAAGCAACTACATATACATATTATGTTGGAAAGGGTATTCAAAAGACGAATACCCTTTCCAACAAGGAAAGTAACTGGGATATCGCATAAATGTTATATATTCAAAAAAAACAATTCTGAATTACGAATTCCAAAAAGGAAAGTAACAATAATATTCCATCAAACATCCAAAGGTTTTCAAAATGTGACTTTTTTAGTGAGGAAAACAACTACATATTATGCATATTACGAAAGTAACTGGGATATTGCATAAAAGTTCCGCACTCAAAAGACAAATACCTTTATATTACCGGGACAGAAGAAACACGTAAACAAGTCAGAATGATCCACGACTGACAATTAGATCCAAAGAGCATTGAACCAATGGGAACTGAAGTAGAGGTAATGCCAGGCGATAAGTGCATAGAAAACATCGCCTCCCACTCGGGCTTCGGGAAATTCCCACAATGGGTCAAGGTCCACCACTCCACTAAAACGAGCGGGTACCAGCACACATCGCAACATCATGCGGTAGAGAAAACAACCTACAGCCTACAGTGTCCACACGCCCACGGACACCAACTAAAATCGGCCAGTCCAAGGCGTTCGAAATCCACGCGAAGTTGCACAAATTTAAATGGACACTTTATCCAAGTTTAGATAACGAATGGTCAGTATAAGCGGAATTTGGCAGATTTTAAGAAATTATTGAATACATAATAATTTTACTGCGACTTTAATAATAATGTTTTACCATCTTCTTTTTTTATAACAAAATAACAAATAATGATATCCTCACTGGGATTTTCCGTGCTGAGGATTTCATTTAAAAAATATTAAATAACATTATATTAAATTGATTGTCTTTGATGAAAAAAATAAAAATAATTGTAAGGTGAGTGTTGACATTTTGATCAATTTTCAAGAAGGATTTATTCATTCTAAGAATAATAATATAGAAATATATGTACATACATATATTCAGAATCGGTGTTTCGGGTGCACATATTTTTTAAGTTAAAATATTTTTCTATCAATTTCCCTACTGTGTTAACTAACTAACTAACCATCACACCGTTTCCCCGCAGGGGTAGGCAGAGAGGACGGACCGCCAAACAACTCCATCTTGGCATACACTTCTTGGTTCATTCACATTCATACAACGCCTCATACATTCTCTTCTGTTATTCCGACTTCTGACATGGCCCGACTCGAGTATTTGATTCACTTGATCGTGCCATGTCTTCCTTGAGCATCCCTGGCTTCTTCTTCCATTCACATTCGCGTCATATATTCTCCTCACACTCCTCTCTTCGTTCATTCGCTCTACATGCCCAAACCATCTAAGCGTCCCTTTCTTAATCTTGCTCACTACGCTTACATCAGCCTTGCATTCTTTACGAATCTCAATATTTTTCACCATCATACGTGGTTTTACCACACATTCGTCTCAGAGATCTCATTTCTACAGCATTCAGTCTACTTTCATCATTCCTCTGCCAGTCCATCTCATGCATCTCACTGACCTATGGACAATGCGCTAACCGCGGTCCTCCGTTAATGGAGTTTCCTGTAGTCTTTCCATCTCTCGTAAACATACTTCCCAAATCCATTGCTCGGACTGTTTTCGTACTCTCTCTTTCAAACACCATTACTTTGGACTTATTTACATTTCGCATACTTCGTTCATCTTTGGACATACTGTTTCATCATCAGCATACAACAGGCAACATACATGCAGCTAATCATCGCGAATCCAGTCTCTCCTTGCTTCCAATGGACCGTTTAACCTGCAATGTCAAACCACCCCGTAAAATACTTGCCCTTGCAACTTTTTCTGTCAACTCGGTCGTATTCTTTTTGTAGATCTACAAAAGCACAGAAAAGTTTCTGTTTTTTTGCCAGAAACTTCTCTGTGAGCATACGCAACGAGAAAATCTGATCAATGCACCCCCTTCCACTCATAAATGCACCTTGCACATCCCATATTTTATCCTTTGTTTTCATTTGTACCCTTTCAATCAATATCCTACCATACAGCTTTCCAACTGAACTTAGCAGGCTAATAAATAGCCCTGTGATTTCCACATTCCATGCGTGACCATTTACCTTTGTATAGAGGCATGATCACAGCCCTTCTCCAATCTAATGGGGTTTAAAGTTTGCATAACCATGTGAGAATTATAAGGCTATTTCCTTTAAAGTACTGTGTTGCTAAAACAATTCTTCCTCAAACTATTGTTTGAAAACATTTAAAATATTGTCCTAATTTTAATAATTATTTGAAAAGGTAATAAAAAGGTATTAATTATGTTTAAAAACCAGTTATTATTTATTTATTTATTTGTAAGAAACAAACAGCTTAAATATATATACAGGGGAAGTTTAATAAAGCCAACAAAGTTTCTTGTGCTAACAGTGGTTAAATACAGATGTTTTATTTGTGAAGCTAACAATATAAAGAAAAAAAATAAGAAGGAAGGGGGAGAGGAAGAGGAAGATAGGATAGGAACAGGAGATGCTCTCGAATACTCGTGCATCAATTTGTGGTCGTACGTATTACTTAGGTTCGATATTTTGATAGGGTATTGTGAAGAATATCGATATTGTGAAATTGTGAGTTATATTGCGAACAAATACGAGGAATTGGAGAATTTATCCTAAGATTGGTCTTACATGCAGGCAAATGCTAAAAATCGGTTTGTCTGGTTGGTCTTGACGGTATATGAATGTTTATAAAGTTAATGAGCTCTGGCGAGTAAAAGGCCATTATTCATAATTTTAAATAACAAGATTTGATAAAATAAAAGCTTCGCGTTTATATACTAAACAGGACTTGTTCCCAACCGGGAACAAATCCCGTTTTAGGAGTCAAATTGACAAGTTTAGTTCATATCATATTAAGTGCCATTATACAAAAATAGAAGGGAAAAAATCTAGTATTGACATAGTATGGTAATATAATATATCTAGGAAAAAAGTATAATAATTAATTATAAAGAGATGAGAGAAATAAATATTATAGAGTAAACAATTATGTATATGTGTTTGATAGGTACTGGTTGGTACTATTAGGGAAAATTGATTTATGTATCACTCAGCTTTATGAGCCGACGACGAAACTCATGGATGCAGCCCGAAGAGGGCGCAGTTGTTTTTAAATTACACTTTTCGGACACCGTCAGGTACAGCCACTAAGTAAGTAATACGAAGCAAATAACTTACCTTTAACGAGTACCCAATTAATCACTGAATAAATTACATGCTTAATTTTCACCGCTGAAACTTTTATGGCAAGCACTAACTACGCGCTCCATTGTTTCTAATTATAACAATATGAAATAAATCAACAATAAAGTTCCACTAAGTTATTTATTATCAAAACAGTATTTAATAGACTCGTTGACACAATCTGTACAGACGTGTTTCGTGTTTGATACAGACTGAGGAAATATTTGGCCACCATTAATTACTTCAACGATTAAACATTATTATTGCTATCACTTTTATTGATATTTAATTTAATAGTTACGTGATGCCGGTCGGGAAAAAGCGAGCAAACAAATTATTCTGTTGACGAAAATATTGACCCAGTGATTACAGGGCGTGATAAAAACAACAAGTAAATAGGCACAAGGGCAATGTTATGATAAATCTTTATAACTATTTTCCGCATTTTTATTTGGGACACGTCCAATTTCACCCTGCTAAAGGCATCATCCGACTAGCGATGGGTCATGACTCATTTTGAACGACGGCTCATTTAAGAGCCGGCACATATTAAGAGCTAACTCCCAGTTCATGAGCTTAGACCCCATTTTATACGACTCCTAAGGCTCCCAGCGTATAGATGTAGGTAGAAAACGTCCAGATGCCAGACTGACAGGCGCCTAATACACTTGTAAATGCGGTAATTATTCTTATCTCTACACTGAACTCTAGACAACAAAGGGCGTGCTTTAATTGCAAGTCCCACAGTCGTGGGCATAATTTAGCCTTGTGGAAGTTAGACACGTGTACGATGATTTTATATAAACAAATTAGAATAAAGGCCCTTATTTAAAGATGCGTCATCGTATAAATGCGTAAGAATATTATCGAACATACGTTTATCTTTTTAGATAAATAAACAATCTTTCCTAAGTGGTTCCAAGGTATGTCAGAGTCACAGTAAAATGGGCCGTGGTACGGTTTACCAGGAGTCGTACACTCACGGCTCATCAAAATGAGCCGGCACAAATGAACGACTCATCGCTACTTCAAACAAGTACATCTAAACTTATGACGCCAGGGCGAATAAGGGGAATTGTACAAGTTTATTACATCAAAGATTGTAAATTAATCTGTCGATCTTATTGCTAGCAGCTTGGCATTGACTTTTTGATAGTTTAAATTACATTTGTAATATTACCCTGCATATATAAAAATAAATAGTATTTGTAGCAGTGAGTCGTATTTTCAATGGTTGGCGATTTCTGATTGTTTGTGGCTTCTTGTACTTGGTTGCCAAGTGCGTATTATTGCAACTTATTTCCAGTACGTATTTAATTAGATATATTTCCATTGGAAGGTGAAGGTTATCCAAATATTTTATTATCATAAAATGTACACATTTGTTTCCAGATGAAACACCGTTTGAGAGGTTTTCAGATTAGAGACAGGTTCAGAGATTCAAAACAAAAAGATAGCCAGCTTCATACATAAAATGAAATAACAATGTATGAAAGAAACACCAGTTGCGGGCAGAAACCTGGGCGGTGAAGATTACCCCGATGGTAGCTAACCTCCGATAGGAAGAGCACCGAAGAAAAAAGGAGAAAGAAACTCAAAAAATTTCGACTGCGCCAACGACGCTGATAAAAATACCTTCATTCCCTTTTTGGAAGAATTCAACGTGACTTTTTCCAGGCTGAGGCATCAAATAATAATGTCTACGAGTTGCGGACCGATTACACAAGCCAAAGGCCTTCTACTCAAATCGATAGCCACAACTACATACCAACTACTGGTTATTTCTGCATTCTCATAGTAGGTAGATACTCTTTAAGTATCGCCCTGGTGAAAGACCGCCATTCAGAATCGAAACGTCGATGGAAATGGCAATACCCATGTTTAGTGAACAGATCTGAATAGCCAGGAACTTGCCAACCTTCCTCTTCCTCTACCAACTCCCTTCAACCTCTGGCTTCGGACAGTTGGGACTCTTGTGCTGTATTCACATTTTAAGTTAGAAGTGTGTGAAAATAACAATGAAATTTTAATTGTATTTGAAAGTAGGCACAATTTGTATTATCTTCAATACAATATATACCTAAGATTTTTTAAATATTTTTATTTAAAGACATACAACAATGTTGCATTAATCAATTAAACTCGTTTTGGGACTGTTAATTTTTGCTCCATAATATTAAGTTTAAGAAAGTTTTCATAAACAATAGGAAAATAACATAAATAAATGTACAGACTCGAAACATACAGATACAATAGACGTGCATAACAATGTTTTACAAGACAGAAATATACCTACATCAGAATCCGCAAACCTTAAGGACAGCTATCAGAACAGAGTTGGTATCTATGATAAATGGTTTTCCAAATAGCATTTTTTTAAATAAGATCTTAGAACATCATTTCGAGATTCGCCCGAAGCGCGCACATGTCTCAATTCCTCGGGAAACTTGTTATAGCTGGTGTAAGCAATGTATTGCATATTCCAATGATTTCAGTCCGTATTACAAGTGTATTTTTGATATGTGTAGTTTGTGGTATTGTCGTGCATTATGTTGGTGAACGTCGCGATTATAGTTAAGTTTTATATTTGTGTGAGTATGGCATTGAATCATATTTAAAATAGTATTATAGCATTGTATCGATAAAAGCGTATTACGGAAAAGGTTTGCTTTCATAATCTAGTTATTAGTTAGGTATTTATTACTGTTGGAATTAGTTTCCATAGTTCGAGATTAGTATTTGATATACCGAAGATTACATTGTTTGTATTTTACACGCATTTGTTCATTTAAATTGAATCCTAAAATATTTTTAATTCCGTTAATTTTAACTTTTAGTGTCTTTACCAAATACCTTAGGATATGATAATACGCGCAGGTTCTATTTATTAATATATTTAAGTACTGAAGATGATTCATTTGAATCGAAACTAGTCGACGTATTTATACAAAAAATAAAAGCGGATTCAAACAAAGCGTAAATATCTAACCATCACGCCGTTTCTCCGCAGGGACAGGCAGAGCTTTGGAAATCGCGATTTATTTATCGTTAAGCAATTTCCAAAGCGAAATTCCAAATTTCAAGACCGCTTCGCTCAGCGGAGACAAGGAGTATTGCCATTATTGATAAGTCAAAAAATAAAAGATGGGTTAATATATTTTTCCGTCGGCCACACTACTGGGCCACCCTGTTTTCACTAGGCAACGGTTTTTATGAAATAAAATAAAACAGATCAAAGGAGCTTGCAACTTGCAACCTTCAAGAGGTCATCTGCTTGTGATTAAAACTGCTAAGTTATTACAAAATATAAAACGGAAATCTTGAAATCTGTGTAGTCTTTTCTGTCGGGAATGTATAGGTAAAAGTAACTGTTTCTAGCTCGTATCCCCATTTACAAAACGTATCGTAACATTTTTCAATAAGAAAAAGGGTAAAAAAAAATTACATTTAAAATCTGGCGAAACCAGGCGTTATTTTTTAACCATTCCAAAGATAACGGGAAAAAATCGTTGATAAAAGTTTTTAAATGTAAAAGCTTACTTGATTACGGTGAAAAATATGCTATAGAATAAATGGATAATTAGGTAGGTACCTCTACCTATATGAAATCACATCCGATAAAAATAATTACCGGTGTTCTAATCATTTTAGAGTTATCTCTTAATTGTTATTGTGTTTAATTCGTAGAACTCCACTTATTTTTTTATTATTATTTAAAGCAAATCGAATTTAACCGTTTTAGTGGTGTACTGATTTTGCAAGTAAACAGCTATTGATAATTTGTGTTATTAGTAACTAAATATGATGTTACCTAAAAATGCAATAACTTGGACAAATATCAACCAAACTTAATAACTATTTTGATATTAAACGTAAAAAGAATTGTATCCCATGCATCTAATAAAAAATTAAAACTACTAAATATATAGAGAGAAAAAAAAATTTATGTCGCTTCACAATTGTGTTTTCCCATGAAAAGGTCATGTAGTCCTGTCATATGAGGAAAATTCACTTTCTGTTGGCATTCTATTATTGCGATGGCCAATAATCGCACTTCCGTCATCACTGTCTCCATTTATCTAATCGAAAGGCTCATCATCCGCAATGTCGCCGTCCTTTAAAACATCGTCCGCAATAGAACTAAGATCCGACATGGTGAAATATATCGTTTTAATTTATTGTAACAGGACAAATAATATAAATAGTTTAAAAGATATATGCCAACTGCAATACACCACTCTCAAATGGAACACGTGCTCCTGTAAGGATCAACAAACGCATACTGAAGAAGGCAGCGCCTAAGCGCTTCGTCGCAATTTTCGTGGCTAACGCTTGCAGCGCCATAGCGTGCACCGCACTCTAACGGTTAATGATGTTATTATTAAGTTGTGAGAGTATTTTAGTGTTTACAATAGTGACAACTGTATCGGCGTTCAATTTTCAAATCAAATTTTTAAAAAATACTGCACCAACTAAAAATAAGCAACCACACTAACTAATAATCCTAATATAACGTTAACCCTTTCGGTGCAACGTGTATTTTTTTTTTAATTCTGGAGAAGTGTCGATAATCCATAAATATATTTTATTTTTATTTTGATTACTTTTATTTTTAGACACCTGTTTTCAATAATGTGACGTAATTTTAGAACTGTGGGTAACGCGAGACGAATTTTATGGCTCCAGCTATATATCGTTCTGTGGCAATCAAGTACAATAATGTATCGGAACAATATATCGTTTGGTGGCACCTAAAGGGTTAATAAATAAAATAAGAAAAAGTATCGAATCAATTCCTTAAAATAAATCACACATTCAAATTCATTGCCTTGGCATTCACGTCATTATAAAATAATTAAGAAAAACCTACCATCATTAAAAGCATGGAAAACAGATTTCAACTGTAAGTATCTCACAGAATAGAGAATTTAAATTATCACAATTATTTTCTAAGTAAAACGGTGTTATTATAGTCGTGTCTAAAAATATTATATATTTTTTATTCGACAATTGTTGATGTGTTTATATGGATAATAATATGTATACGTACATATACATACGAGTATATAAGTTACAGTATTTCATTAAAAATGTATTTCATGATACAATTAGGTATATTACAAATAAATAATTAAGCAGTCATTAAATAAAATAACAAAAGAAAATTACATAATAATGTGAGAAGATAAATGGTGGAAAGGGCAAAACATCGTAAACGGTTAAACATTTAAAAGTTTTTGAGAGGAAGCGGGTTTCCAACCGAATAAAATACCAAATGTTTATGATTGCTTGAGATAATTGCCTAAGGCACGTCATAAAGATACTATTTTATATCTTTCCCGAGTAAAAATAATAATATTAAGTGATATGTCCAATGTTCAGCTCTCTAACAGTTGAAATGATTATTTATAACAAGGATAATAAATAAAATAATTTGTAATAGAAATTAATTACACAATACAATCTACAACTAGAGATTAACAAACAATTATTACATTGACAACTCTCTGGGTCATAATTAATTTTAGAATGTAAAGTGTGATTAAAAACATATTATGATAGTACACAGTAATAAAACCCTCCCCTCTTAAATCAGAGAAAGTAAATTTGAATTACAATTTACAAAACAACAGGCTAGAATAGAGTTAAGGAGACAAAACATTAACTTGTAATAATGTTAAAATCAAATTGTTGAAGTCAAACCCTGCAACAGTTGGAGCGGAAGATTTAATATCATTTATTACTAGTTGTTACCCGTGAAAAATTAAGGTAGGTATGTAACTAGACTTGCCAAGATGAAAACTGAGAAATTTGGTTTCTACAAAATCAAAAAATATCAAAAATTTCAAATATAGAACAAAAATTACATATCAAGTATTTATTTATAATTACTATACATATATCGGTGTGTTCTATATTGCTTGTCTGGATTCGAAGAGATTGATAATTTTCACACATAAATTTCCAATTTTGAAAATGTCACACACGTAATCATATTGTTAAATAATAGATACCCATAGCGTAAACCATAAATATGTGAACTAAAGTTGACAAAAGTAATAACCGATTTACGTAAAGAATTACGTAGGTACTCAAGTCAGAATTTCAGAATAACATACCGATAAACAATGACATTACTAACAATAGGACACGTAGAACTCACAAAGTGGCAAGCAAAAGGTACGGTAATTACTTTTATTTAATATTAAACTGTTGTACCTTGCGTGAAATCGTCTACTGTCTATAACCAAATTGCACAAAGCAGTGCCAAAATGCCCACCTGTGTGACGAAAAGGTGTTTCCATTACACGGCAAACACCATTAAAAGCCATGGAATAACATTGCATTCGTAAATACACGCAAATTACTTAATATTATACATAATACAATAATTGTAATCGGGAAACAATCAGTGACATTTCAAACAAACAATGAAAATTATTATTATTTCCTTGGTTTCCCAAACATGTTAGTGAGATATTTGAGCGAATTAACTAGATCGTCCATCATTCACATACGTAGTAGATACGCGAGAGCTATTGATATTAAAAGAAACTGACGTACTATCGTTAACTGTTCTTCGTTTGTACATGTTTAATCGTTTGCTTGTCTCAAGTCATTTGTAATAAATAAATATGTTTGATGTTAAGGTACGTTGCAACACAATAAAAAATAATAGATGGTAGGAAAATTTTCAGCCACGAATGTGCCCGGTATTTGCTCATTGTATGAATTAAAATGAGCCGTACGCCACATGTACATATTATAAGAAACTAGTAAATACTAATTGCGCAAATTATTCACATCGCGAAACTATTTTTGATAATACATAACGATTGAATAATACCGAATACAAAAAGGTTAACTATTAGACAGCCGACAGTTGAATAGCATTTCAGGTCAAAGCACGAATAAGATGAATTAAATAACGTTGGCTTAGAGGTTATTAAATGGTAATTGAATGAACCTTACCTTGTTTTATTGCTATCATCCGACAATCTGACGTATTTATTATTGAAATCACAACGAAAATACGAACGGCGGACGAGCCAACGCACCGACCTTCAATACTAAACTGAAGTTGTTTCGAATAGTTACGCACCTGCGCAATGAAGAATAATTTAAAAACGTAATGTCAAAGTAGTGTTGCCAGTTGGAATAGTGTTGTGCAAGAGGATTTCAAATTAGACTCGATGATTGGACATGATTCACGAACTCGATTCGAAATATAATTTATTGAGATGTAAATAAATAAAAGTGTGGGTGATACATTTTATGTTATATTCCGTGTAGTTATCTAAATATAGGAAAAATGTTGATAAGACGCTAATCAATGCAGTGGGTTATAATTATAGGAATAACGCAAAAAGGTTCGGAACTGAAAAGCAATTTATGTATTTACTATAAAGGCATTTATTGTTATAATCGTGGGTTAGTCTTAAACTAAAGTTAATCTTAATTATGTATAAAATATCATTAAAATTAGAGTCAAGTACTTAATTCTACGTAACAGTTTTTATTCTTAAAACTAGATGTTCACTGGTCTTAATTATACGAGAAAGTTGATTCTTAAATTTAGAGATTAACTTGTCTTAATTATACGGGAAAGTTTAGTTATCCTACGTAAAAGTCTTTACGAGAGTATTCACAGGGTGACAGGGTGGGAGAATTATATGGTATGAGAGTTCAGAGGCACTTTCATTTACTGATGGCTATAAAGGGTTCAGAGAGCGGCTGGGTATGCAAAGTTCTCGCGTACGCACTAGGTATCCAAGTACCTCCGGATCGGGAGTAGGTACAACCGCCGCGATAATCAGAGGACTGGGCGGTCTCCGGGGTTTGATCTCCGAAGGGCGAAGATCAGTAACTTCCTGGGCAGAAGCGGAGGGGTCGACTCGCGGTGCAGAGCCTGGGCGACTTCTGCGGTAGATCTCCGAAGGGCGGAGGTCGTACTTCCTTCTTGGACGGAAGCGCAACACTAACTGTCGTCAGAGAGCCTGGGCAGCCTCTCCGAAGGGCGAGAATAGATACCTTCCTGGGCGGACGCCTAAAACTGACTGGCAGAGAGCCCTGTTCCCTGTGGCCATCTGTAGGGAACTTTATATGTCGCGTATTGTCTGGCGGGCCGCTCATTTATTACACGCTTATCTCCTTTTAGGTTTTATTGCTGTCCTTTTGTAAAATAATGCCGACTTTCTAAAATAGTATTTAAGGATGCTCCAAATTTTACGATTACTCTAAACATTATGATGGTTTCCGGCTTGAACAAAATGTACGCGGCTAGCCTTTGTGAATTTTTTTATAGCCTGTCTAGTCTGGGACTTATTAAAAATTGAAATTCACATGTTTAAAAGTTAAGTATGTTTTGAAAAGTGAGTCTGTGAACAACGAACTAATGATTCTGTGGACAAGAGTGATATATCTATGCTGTGGAACTGTGGACCTTCGACATAGAACTTCTTCCGTGACTTCAAGCGAGTTCAATGCACCATTTACAAACAATGAGGTTACCTTCGATTTTTTAATTTATTTTTTATGAAAATGTATTATATAGAGTTAATAACAACATTAAATTTAGTTTTTCAATATCTCCAAAAATTACGAAGATATGAGCTTTCAAAGTGAACTTGGGAAAAAACTAATACCCGTGACGTCACGAGTCACAATTTAGTACAATTCAATAGGAATAATGAATACTGACGCGCCTATGGTATCTATTGCTACGCCAGTCATTTTATGAACCGTGACGTCACACGCTTATCAGCCGGCCGGCGAGATTATCAACATTTTGACAGTTTATAACTTCAGTATTTTCCAAAAAGTTCTGTCCTCAGAATGCTCTAATTAATATTCTAACCTTTGCAAATAGCATTAAATTCCGTTGTAGGCAGTAGGTAAAGATGTATGTATAGCCTGGCATAATATTCTAGACAAATAATAAATTCTGAACTGGGCATGTCATTTCTATGGCAACCCCAAAGTCTTTGACATTTCCTTGTTGTTGTTCAAAAACTATCATACCCAATCATTGTTGTTTACTTAGTTATTTATTAATAGTTACAAATAATTTCAAATGAATAGACCAATAAACAGTGGAACAAGGGAAGATATTTACTTTGTATTCCGGCGGTGTTTACTAAACTCCTGTCTAACTTTGAGGACGTTTTCAAATGCTCTACTGAAATGACTGGGAAGGTATTATGGTCTGTTGACAAATTTTATCAATTTCGTACGTATTTAAACAATATTTTTGTGGATTTATGCTGATTTTTAAACAATTATAGCAATGTTTATTCAGATTTGAGGTTATGCTTCACGTTTGAATTTGACAGTTTATTGTAAACATAAACATCTAGAAGAAAAAAGACTTGAGTAAAAATTATTATTTTTTTTAAATATAATTTATGATCCTGAAATTCTTTTTTTGAGTTGGAATCGAAAAATAGAAGCGGGTAGCATGAAACATCAGGAAACTGGAAACGAGACGAGAAGAAAAACCAAATGCAGGAAGTTAGAAACTAAAACAAGAAGAAGCGGGAAACAAGAAGAGGCAGGAAACAAGAAGAAGCAGGAAGCAAGAAATTAAAACCAACGCTCAATCCATTCCTTTAGTCCTATCTATCCTACATTTCCATATTGGCTCTAGGTTACCATGTACACCGCCTAATTAAATTCTATCCTCATCCTTATGTATGTGCTCCAAATTCTAGTTTAATCAGTGCCCCCTGGACCCTGGTGTTCTGGTAGGATGCTATACTTAGTCCACTCTTACTTACACTTTCTCGTAGTAATTTTTTTTTTTAATAAATATTTTTTGAATTAATACAAATTATGTATTTAATATTTTCCTTATTCCTTCTTTCTATTCACATTTATAAACACCGTTTGTATAAAGTAAAAATATATAGATGGAGAAATATTTTTGAGTAGTCTTGAGAAATATATATGTTTGAAGTTTGTTATGTATGTTTTAATTTTATATATATTTTGTAACCGTACCTGTAAATTTTGAGTTTTGAATAACAAGCTCCCGTTAGACAAAGTACAAAAAAGTTGTTTTTCTGGACTTTATTGCATTCAATTTTTTCTTTTGTAACATGTAAATAATTAAAAAAATGTCTTCAATAACTGTTAATTCACTTTCTGGCATCATTTTAAATTAAATAATACAAAATATTCACTTGGACCATTATGCCCATGAGCCATATTCATGTTGCCATTTAAAACCTTTTGAACGACCACAGCGCCCTCAATTTTTGTCTACCTTTAAATATCAGACTTTAAATGGAGTAAAAATCAGCATTCGAAATATGGGTAACAACATAGAAATAACCCGAGCTTCAGATGATTACAAGCGCTCGCCGGGTATGGATCTCCAATGATAACTGATAAATGTCTATATGACTGGACATGTCGTTCTGGAAAAGATAGAATAGGCTGTGTTGTAACCTTTCGTCTGTTTTACCATAATCAATATATATTTGTGTAATGTTAAAAAAAACTCAAGGAGCATTAGAAGTTGGCACGCCAATAAGGCAAATGCTCCAGGTCACAGTGCCGCGGTCAGCCATGCTGTGACTCCGTTCGCGGCCAGAATGATTAGGGCGACATCGACAGCCGCTTCACCCCCCTTCGTACTTCCCGCGTGGGTACAAAATTTTGAACTGATTTTGCAAGGAACATTGACTCTATTTATATACCTCAATAGTTGTACGAGATAACCTCATTTTGTAGAAAACATATTTTTCACTTTCACTTTATTCTGTCACACTATTCAAGACTTTCACCTAAGCTTGTATATCTTGATGTCCTTTTCTTTTCCAATTTGTACATACGAGGTGTGTTCAAAAGAAAAGGTGAATTTTGAACTTACGCGGGCTATGTACATTTTTTTTTTGTTATGTTGGTACACATATGTTTATCAAATGTTAGCATTATCAGCCATTTTGGATTAGTGGTTTGTTTTTGACAACTGGAAAGGTTAGTCACGTTTTTGTGTGTTCTTCGATTTTTTACTTTTGGAAAAAATGGATCAAAGAACATGTATTAAATTTTGCGTTAAAAATGGAATAAAGTGTTCCAACGCACTTAAAATGTTGACTGTGGCATTCGGCGAGTCTACTTTGTCTCAAAAAAAATGTGTATAAGTGGTACAAGCGCTTTACAGAAGGCCGAGAAGATGTTAATGACGATGAGCGTCCTGGAGTTGCAACCACATCAACAAACGAAGAAAACATCGAAACAGTGAAGAAAATGGTTTTGGAAAATCGTCCAATCACTATTAGGGAAGTTGCAGAGGATGTTGGCATATCAATCGGCTCATGCCATGCAATTTTCTCGGATGTTTTGGGCATGAAACGTGTAACAGCGAAGTTTGTTCCGAAATTGCTAAATTTTGAGCAAAAGCAACGTCACATTAGTATCGCTCAGGAGTTGTTGAATGACGTCAACGACGATCCAGATTTGCTCAAAAGGGTCATAACTGGTGATGAAACGTGGGTATACGAGTATGGTTATGACGTCGAAACCAAGGCCCAATCATCCCAATGGAAGCTGCCAGAAGAGCCAAGAAAAAAGCACGCCAAGTTCGATCAAATGTGAAGGTTTTGCTCACTGTTTTCTTCGATTACAATGGTGTGGTGCATCATGAGTTCTTGCCAACAGGTCGTACGGTTAATAAGGAATACTACAAGGAAGTTATGCAACGTTTGCGTGAAGCAATACGACTCAAACGATCGGAATTGTGGAAAAACAAATCATGGATTTTGCATCACAATAATGCACCAGCTCACACATCAATGCTTGTTCGTGATTATTTGGCCAAAAACAACACCGTATTCACCAGATTTGGCTCCCTGCGACTTTTTCCTATTCCCGAAACTGAAGAGACCAATGAAAGGAAAGCATTTTGCCACAATTGATGAGATAAAGTCAGAATCGAAGAACGAGCTGATGGCCATACCGAAAAGCGCATTTCAGGAGTGCTTCGAGGATTGGAAGAAGCGCTGGCATAAGTGCATTATATCTGAGGGAGATTACTTTGAAGGGGAGAAAATGGATATTGATGAATAAATAAATACTTTTCGAAAAAATTCTAAATTCACCTTTTCTTTTGAACACACCTCGTATTATGCATTATTATTGTCATACAGTGCCTACTTCATATCGTGAAGTTATGTTGTGGATGGTTTCTCAGATGGCAACCAAAGTTGGAAGGATGTAAGCAAAACAATGAGTTTGATCAATGAATAATTTTTAGAATTCTTATGCAGTCCAGAGCGGAACTCTAGTTGTCAAAATAAAGTAGACAAAAATGGAGCGCTGCAATCGTTTAAATGGCAACACCAAGATGGATGAAACTACTTGATACGAAAAATTATAAAACCTTAAAAGCTCTATTATTCAAGTGAATATTTTTCACATCTAATGGCATTCAGAGATCCATTATATAAATAAGAATGTCCCAGGCAGGGGGTGTGGGTTTGTTTTGTATACAAATGTACAGTTTTATCCCAAGCTTGATGAAATTTTGCACAGTTGACCTTCGAAACAAAAGGAAGGTCATTGTCTACATGAGATTTCGAAAACCACCCCCATCCCCCTTCCCTACCCCTTAAAGGAGAATGTTGGTATTTCATAATGAAATTTTGCCCACTTGACATAAGAGAAAA